>VFFE01007257.1:1211781-1265803 GCA_008921705.1 Burhinus oedicnemus
ATTTAAAAACTCTTTTTTTTTTTTTTTTTTTTCCTTTTCCCCCCAGTTGTTTGTGGTTTTGCATGAAAGGGCATTGTTAACTCTTTCACCGCCCGCTTGGAAAGGGCTGTCTTGGCTCAGCTGCTATAGGCGTTTCTGGCAGAGCAAAATAAAGTGCTGGGTTTCAAAAACTGCAGGCTGAAAAAAGAAGAGTAGCGATGGAAAAGCTTTACATTGAAGCTGCTACTGTAGGATAACCCCAGCTAGAAAAGCAGAGCGCCTGTTTCTTATTTACAAGAGCCCTGACTGCTTCTGCAGGGCACTGCATGGGGCCTTGCCCAGCTGGTGCTCAAAAGCATCGCTATGGGGGGGCGGGGGGAGAAGGGGACAGGTTTGGTAAAAGCATGGGAGAAGGCGGCTGTCCCGGCTGCCCGGCGTGGACAGGGGGGCCAGGTCACCTCGTGCTGCTGCCGGGCAGGGCTGCCACCCCTCCCCGGTTCAGTCTGTGCACAAAGCCTTGCTTTTGTGTGCAAAAGGGGGGAATCTGTGCTTTTTGTTACCTAACCATAAAATAACCAAAAGGTGTGCTTTTCCACCGAGGCTGTGTTAAATGCGGTGTCGCGCTTGCCCGTGGGTAAACAGGAGGTCCTCGACATACCAGGCATCCGCATAAAGCGGGGGAAGAGCTGGGGAAGCTTCCACTGGAAGTTGTAAGAAGTGGAGGATTAATTTTCCCTATTGTCCGTGGAGATGAGAGACTGGGAAGTTGGCATCTGTCATTTAGACCCTTTTGGTTTGGGTTTTTTTTTTGGCCTTCTTCATCAACAGTTGCAGCTGCAGAAAGCGGGTACGGTGGCAGTGCCGTGGGGAGGCTGAGCCGGGTGCGCATGTGTGCGCTTGCACTGCTCGCAGGAGCTTTCCCAGCTGAAGTCCTTGAGCTTTGAGGGAATGCTGCAAACAGAGATGACTTAAATATTTGGCAGCAGCTAGGGTAGGTTATCTTTGTCTTTATAAAAAAAAAAAAAAAACACCATGTTATGCAAGCAGGTTTTATTGTATTTATGGGTATTTATTATTTCTTTATTTAGGTGATAAAATAATCTTGTTGGAACCAACAGGAATGTAAATTTAACATTTCATGCTATATGTGAATTAAATGACAGCATTTCTCGCGTAAGTTCTAAAAGCACATGAAAAAAACCCTTCTTATATTTGCACATCCTGTGGTAATTAGCACATGAATATTTTCCATTTTTAGTCTTTGAAAAAATACTTTTATACTGGTTAAAACAAGTGCATATTTCTCCAGCGACCTCCCCAGTATGATTGCTGTTCTTAAATATTTGTATGCACGTTTGTACGTATGTTTGTTGTGCCTGTTAGTTCAGTTTTGTAGAACAAATGGAGAAAACGAAAATATAGATTTTTAACCACAACAAGGTTCCCTGCAGACAGGATTTTTTGTACTGCTGTAGAAATGCAGCAGCTCGGAGGAAGAGCACAGCATGTAATTCTACATACATCACAGCCCTTTTTTATTACTCTTACCACACTAGCTGAATGGAGAATTACAAAACCTGTCTCCCTGATTCTTTAAAGAGTTTAAAGAGAGGCTTAACTTTAGGCATACAGGTAACTTCAAAGGAAATTAAGTGAAAATAGAAGATGCGAGTAGTCCATGACGGATGCGTTAGAGAGAATGAGCTACATGAAACTTGATCCAGAAGTTCTGGAATTACGTTAATTGACCTTGGTGAGCTAAACAAAAGCTCATTGGAAATTATGTTCGGAATTTAAACCTAAGACTTTTACAAAATAAAACCCAGTGTAATGGATATTCATATTATTGCGTATCCACTGAGTTTTCTATAGGCAAAGAGTGAAATCCCGGCACTGCGGAAGGGAGTGGGAGTGTTGCCATTGATTTCACTATGCCAGAATTTTGCCCAAAACACTTACACTTCCTCTGGCTCTGAGGGTTTTTTATTAACTCTGACATCGTCTTCTGCATCTATGCTGTCGCATTGCATGGGGTGTAAAAGCATTTTAAAATTAACAATGGACTTGAGCTGCAGAGCACGGCTCATTGATCAAACCGCTGAATCCATCTCGACAAAGTTTGATTAGATGTTTGATTCAAGCCTACCGTATAGACACATCTCTTTGTACGTTCACAATTTTGTTGGCACACCTGTTGTGGGCTGGTTGGGAAATTTTGTGCACGTAGCAAATCCCGGTCTAGTGGGGCAAACTAAACATCGATTTTTGTTTCACCGCGTCGGAGCAAGCTATGTCAACTACTGCACATCACTTTGTGATCATGCTAAAGCCGCTCCGACAAAAAGCCACCTCAGCAAGCTGTCATTTTAATGTTTTATCCATTTTCTTTTTGTGTACGTTCGCTCCACATTTCAGTGAAGCCTCATCTCTCCTGCCCACCGCCATAGGCTATGAGTCTGCAGCGAAACTCTGTCTCCAGCATGTCACATATAATGAAACAGGAAAATTCCACCCAAAACATTCTGGTCACCGGCTTTCATACTGAAATCCCCTCCTGGTCAGGAAGAGAAGCAGACAAACAAGACGGTGGTAGGTGACACCTGCACAGGGACAATGCTAGACCTCTTGCAGCCAAGAGCATTATCCTCCTAGTTTGCTGAAGGACAGGGGACACCATCCCCATGCGGTGGCTGCAGTGGGAACCCCTACGTGCCACACTACCGCAGCCACGTGTGGGATGCCTGTGTCCATTTATCACTTCAAGCTAAACTAAACAGCTATATTGTAATACTGCAAATTAGAGACCTTCTATATCATAATTTCAAAGCACTTAAGCTTGTGTTATCTTCTAGCTCTTTATTCATCTAACTAGTTAAGAATTTGAAGACCTAATCTAGTTGCCATTAAGACAGAAGAGAATTTCTTTCTCTGTGGAGTGTTTATACCTCAGGAAGCCAAAACCTTTGGTGTCTGCCTTAGACATTTATATGTTACAAGCATTAACAGCTCAACCCTATAGATTCTTCTCCATCAGTGGGGAAGTTTTATTCTTATCCCCACGTTACAGGATGAAATCTCTTATTCAGTTAAATATGTGAGGATGTGCCAGTTTCAACAGAGCTGGTGGAATCTTTCCAGGATGGACTAAGTTTGCCAAAAGTGCAATTTGAAGTGGAAAACTATTTGCAAATTCAGGTTGAATGTAATGAAGAGTTTTGTCAGAAAGAAAATCAGGGGAATTTCTTTTCTCAAGAAAGTTTAAATGTTTCATTTTGGTATTTTCAAAATAAACTATGTCATTTTGACCTTTCTTAAACCACTTCCTTTTCAAAGGTAACCTTTTTGGTTCATTGTTATTTTGCAAGTAATACAATAAATAGAATATTAGACTCCTCAGAAAGAGATCAAATTATTACTTCTTTAAGTTTCATTTTGATGTTTTAAAATGGAGGTTTTTCTCAGCTGGAACTGTTTGTTGTTTAAATTTTGGGTTAAAAACAATACGAAAACTTCCACTGTAGATCAATCAAGTGGATCTGAGTTAATCCAAAGTGAAACTTTTGGGATGTTTTTATGTCTGTTCCACTAAAACATTGTGTTTTGGGTTCAACCCCACCTGAATAATTTTTTCAGTTTGCCGTTCAGCCACCAAACCGAAGGGAACACGTTCGTACAGCTCCGACTCCAACAGCTTAACAGCCCTATTGTTTTCAGTTGACTCCTGTGAAACTACCTGTGCTGGGAGTCAGCCACGTGGCTTTGAGTCTCCCTGAACTGATGCCTAAACAAACTATGGGAAGTCAAACGGGGTGACGGGCACAGCCCCGGCGTCCTGGCTGGCCCTTTTGACGCTCTTGAGTTCAAGACCCTTTTTCTGCTCCAGGTTTGCCGAGCTCTCTCCAACGCATCGGGCTTACAAAGGAAGGATGGGGGCTGAAAAGGGGAATTATTTTCTTTGCAGCTCTTTGGTGCTTATGACCCAAACTGGGGAAGTGTGTAAGGTGGGCAGCAAAGGAAAGAAATGCCTGGGTGAATCTGAAACTGAGATCTGGGCTAAAATTTTCAGTGGTTCTTATATTAGCCTGAAATGTGCTTCTCCCTCTTATGAGCATAATGTCTTTTAAATAAATACCCAGATAGCTTCCATTAGTTACCAAGAGTTTTCCCATCTTCTGTTAATAGCTCCTTCTAATAAGGCAAAGTAAATGATAAAATAAAAATGAGTTGGAATAATTCTGCAAAGACGACGTTAGCCAATTAGTCTGGTAAGGGAACAGTGGGAACAACAAAGACATAAACATATACCTCTAAATAGCATAATAGACTTTTAAGTTTTAAACTGTACACATGAAAAAGAAAAAAAAGATTCCAACCAGCCGACAGAGAGGGAAATATGAGCCAAAGGGTGCTTACTACACACCAAAATATTTTCCACCAAACTAAGTTTTATTAACTTCCCAATGCCATGTGATATCTATCTGCAGCTCACTCGTCCTGCCTTAATTTGCTGCCGTGTGTGACAAGTTGTAGTCTGATCTAGCCTGACACGCCATGGTACGCGCAGTGCACATATAGCATGATAAGACAGTTGAAAACCAAAGACAAACAGCCCCAAAGAGAGAGTTAAATAGCACGATCCAGCAGGGGCCTGCGTCCAGCCGAGGCAGAGATGTGAAATGGCACACCTTCCCCTTGCAAGTAAATAAATACTGATCGCGTGCTATAGCTGGGAGCAAACAAAATAATTCAGTCCAGTGTTCCCATGGATTACTTTGTTTCTTTTCCTCCCTGTATACTAGTTAACGTTCTTCGTAATGGCATCTTTTTTATCGATGTGTAGTGAAAAACGGGGTGTCGTGGCCCCGTAGACCCCACTGAAATGAGGAGGGTGGAATTGCTTGCTGCCCACTGGAGAAAGAGATGAACCCTGTTGTAACGCGATGCTCTGTGAGTGAAAAGCTTCTCTTCCTTATTATGTTGGTAAAAGCAGCAGTAATTCAACTAGCTTCATTTCTGGCCAACTTTGGGTTCCCCTTCTTAAAGACACAAAATATTTCTGGGCTGTAACTAAAGGAGGTTCATTGCCCAGGTTTCCTCCGGTGAAGGGGATGAGCTCTTCAGTGTCTGCAGGTTCAGGAAGAAGCTCCTGCCTGGTTGCAGTAATGCCGGTTGCATTCAAATTACTCAAAGTTTGGCAGGAAACAGGTGACCCTTTGTAATTTAGTGAATGAAGGCATTGGTAATTGAGAGAATGAGCTCATGTTGAAGGGATCGTTATAAAACACAACAAAAGTATATCTGCTTTGCTCCTTATATCTCAGGTGTCATCTGAGGTGTTTCTGGGGGTCCTAGGATCCAGAGTTTTGGGGCATTACACAGGTCTGATTTTCACACCTAGAAAACTAACACCCACTAACATAATGCCAGAGCTTTTTATCCCCTATATTTGGGCCACAAAAGAATACAAAAATCCAGGTAAATATGAGAGTAATTTGTAATGAATTCTTCAGTGCTTTGTTTTATAAAGACTCCGGTGGTTTGACCCAGTGAAAGCTACCTTCATTTCAGTCCCTTTGGCCTCAGCATGTGAGGGTCTAGCTAAGAAACTGGGAATTTGCATGGTTATTCAAGTTTATCTTAACATGTTCTTAAGGCTGTGTCTGTAGCGTTGAACTGCGTTGCTCTGAGTAGCTGGGATGATGAACTGGGCAAGTGCTGCGTCTGGTTAGTGTTTCTACAGACTGTGCAGGACGATCACTCATCTGGAAAAAACCACTTTCCACTCTACGTGAGCATCAGTGGAAATGCTGAGCATGTTCAGTGCTGTTCTCTTTTTATCATAGAAAAGCGACATTCTCTATGGACCTGCTCCAAAGCCTGATCGTGTCAATGAAAGGCCTCCTATTGACTTCAGTGTGACTTGGAGTGGTTCCTAAAATTGGGAACAAAGCAGCAGACTTCATAAATCTTCTGATGTGGTCCTTAAAGCAAGAATTCAGACCACATGGGGCAAAGGTTTGTGATTAGAAAGAAGATTTGGCCTCTCTTTCTTCCTGAACTGAACCATTCAGGTCTTACTTTCTCAAAGAATGAATCTCAAAGATTCATTCTTTGAGAAAAATCATATGCCAGTCAGCACGGGGGATAGTCAGGCTGTTAAATGCTACATTATGCCTTTTACTTCTCATTATGGTGTGAGATTTGATTAAGGCAGTCAGTGACCCTGTGCTTAGGAACAGAAGAGAAAAAAGGAAAAAAACCCCAATGGAGCCATAGGGCTAAAACATGTTGCTGAGAAGTGAAATGATTGAAAGTGTGGAGGAGAGAGGAATTATCACAGCACTGTTGGCACCAAAGTGGTATTGAGAGGCTTCAAACTGCCATAAAGCATGTGCTGGCACTATTTCATCCTACACCTTTACCATGATGCAGACCCTGTTTCTATAGGAGAGCTTCCCGGCATGAGAGAAGAGCTGCACAGCGATGCCCATGTTCCGAAAAAGCAGGCAATGCTCACCAGCAGCTGCTGCCCTCTGCAATCCCTTGCCTGGTGACGGCTACTTTCCTAGACCTTTAATGGGAGGTTTTTAAAGGTACTTAGGAAATTATCCGGAGTTGAACCTCTATGTCCCTTTGTGCCATTGACAGAAACCCACTTTTATTTCCTTTCCTAGCGGATATGACCTTTCCTTCTCTCCCCTTAGACCTGCTGCGTGTCCTCCATAACTTCGTGCTGCGCCTGGCTATGTTAAAACACATTGGGAGGGGAAAGCCTGCTCACTGTACAGCTCTTTTGTCACGATTCTTTCAGCATTTGACCCATGAGGGTAGTTTGGCTTTATCACTCCCTAAGTGCACCGTAGGTGCCTGATTTGCAAGGCACATAATGTGAACCATCACGTTATGGTGTGGAACCTCTTTTCCACACTGCTCTATATATGTCATTCAACATTTTAATTTGATTAGGAGTTTAATTTGCATGGTACTGTATGTATTCTTTTACTGGAATATATACAGTATGAAAGGTATGATGTAAGTTAATCCAAAGCTAAAGAGGCCAATAAAAGCTAGTTCCTTAAGGAGGGAGAAAAAAGAGCACAGCTCAATGGAAGAAAAGCTTGGTGGGAGTCCAGAGTCCTGACTCATTGTTAGCCTCAAGAGCGTCCTGACTAGCATCAACGTGTTCTGGAAGCAATGTGATTTTCCTACCGTATTAACGAAAAAATAATAAAATGTAATGCTAAAACAATAGGACATACCAGAAAGTTTCCACTGAGGAATGGGACTCTGTAATAAGCTCATGTCAGAATGATTTCCATCCTGTTCGCATAATCTGAGCGTGTGGCAAAGTGACACGACTTTGTGCCCACCGTGGAAAAGTGAGCAGCTCTTCTAGGTGCTTAAACTCTTTCTTCAATACCAAGTGCTTCAGAAAGCTAGGAAACAGAATATGAAATATTTTTCTATTCATGGGAGCCACCCAGTCAAGAGGGACCACTAGGAATGTACTGTATAGCTGCAGAGAAGCATAAAGCCCTCATGGACATCTGAAAAATGCCCCAATGGCTTTCTACCCATGTCTCTCCATAACTATAATCTCAAAAATGTATACAATTTGGAAGTGACGGTGTCCTGGAAGCTCAGCTGGTGTGACCTCACAGTTATCTTTTACTTGATCCTGTGAAATAAATTATATGCAGCAAATCCCAACTGCAGATAAATTCTTCTCCATCTGTTTTCCTATAAGAGAAAAAAAAAAAAAAAAGAATTACTTTCATGCAACAATTGCACAAGCAAGTCATAAGCTTAAAGATGAGGGAGAAGAAAGTTAGAATGTTTTCTGGTTTAATGCCAAAGATTTTTAAGATAAAAATTCTCTGAAAGTAACTGCAATAAACCAATGACTGTTGAGCTTAAACGAACCTCAATTTAAGTTAAATTCAATTTCACTTAAATATTTCTTAGGAGAAAAGAAAACAGAAATGCAGGAAAACAAAATCTTTATGTCTTAATTGTCATCTTTTTCCCACAATATCTCCTAAGCTGAAATGAGGTCATCCAGATTCTAGTAACAAGTCCAAGTACAGTGCAAAATGTATTTCAAGGCAGAACGAGAGTTCACATCTCAAAAGCAGAGGGTTTAACAAAAATATAAAACTGCATGAGGGAGAAAGAACTTAATGCCTAGGGAAGTATAGTTTTACCTGTCAGGAATAAAAAAGTTGGTCGGCATCCACTGCATAGACATAAACGAATCTCAGCAAGGGCTGCACGCGAGCAAACCGCTAAAGCCTGATCAAATACAGTCTAAACTGAGCAGAAAAGTTCCCAAATCAGAGTTGTTCTTTCTTTTTAAGGAAAATTTTGCTACGTTTAAAAATAAAACAGGTACAATCTTGTAATTGTGTGAATCTAGAATGTTTGTAGTAAAAGTGACAGAATGTACTTACACAGTTACAATTATAGTTTGCGTTCACTTAGATGTCTTGCATGGACAGTCCATGAAGAGAATACGATGAGGCGCTATGAATAATAGCCTGAATAAATAGGGAAGTTGTAGAAGTAATGCTGACGAAAAATAAACATTCTTGTTGGGAAAAGGAGAGTGACAGTAAGAATTAAAATGATCCAGTGTTTCAGGAATACAAGTGAATGAACACGTACTGCAAACATTGTATATGAGTATCTGAGAAATCTAGAGGGCGTCTAAAAAAATAGTAATTAAGGGCTTGATGGTTACAGCTGCCCCTCTTTAATCACAGCAAGTTTATCTAGGACTTTGTAGGCAGTGAAGATTTTTTCCGCTGTCATATTTGTTGTGTTTTCAGTCTCTGTTAAATGTCTATCAGAAGTGCTCTAACCCCACTCAAAATCCCAAACCCAAGAACATATAAAGGAAAATAATCCAAACATCACATGTAACCATGAGCAGTTAGTCAGGCCATCCAAACAAAAGCAATCAGGCCAGATCCTTCGCTTTCCTCTCTGGAGACTCACGTACATCTGATAATAACCCACCACAAGCACTTTGAGGAAAGGGAAAAGAGGAGGAGCTTTGCGTTTTGACCCCATTCTAGAAAACAAGTTGTCTCTAGGTATTTTGGTTTGAGTGCATCAGCCGGTGACACCCAGATGTAAAAGCTCTCGTGACGAATATGAATTACACCCAGAGATGAGCTGGAGCATCTGGCGCTACTTGCAATGTGTATGAACATCTCTGAAGGCTCTAGGAGCCCCACTCTGCAACCTCTGAAGTTTTCCTGCTGTCCTACAAGCCTATCTTCTAAATGGTTCCACGCTCGAGCCAGTATTGGAAAAGCCATTAAAAAATTGGATGAGGTTTTCTTGTGATGAGCCAGGCAAGACACCTCCAGCTGTTTATGACTCATGGGCACTGCGTCTCCACCGTGCTTGTGACTGCCATGCTCCCCAGCAGCAAGGGGTGCTACTGGCACCCGTTTCATTTACCTGCAGCCCCAATTAAAGCGAGAAATCACAACTGTGTTACTGCAGAAAGTATTTAGGTGGCAGTTTTGAGAAAGCACTTGGCTATCTGTTGACAGTCTTGCACCAAGGACACTGACAAAAATTTCCCAGCGTTAATTGGTGTGGTGGCCACAGAGTGAGGAGCTGGGCACAGTCTGGGGACTTCACCTGGCAAACACTTTGCGGAGGTGGATAATCCCAACAAGCTGAGCAGGACTATTCACATGTGTGAAGTTAAACACATGCCTGCTTGCGGGATGAAGGGCTTTATGTATTCATACCTCGCCTCCTTGAAAATCTAACTTTCATGTGCAAGTGCTTCGTTAATGTGGGTTTTTTCTGTGTGTGCTTTTCTGTGAGTAAATGTGTTTTGAATCTACCTGAAGTTGTCTTTTGCAAATGTGTTGGTTTCAGTTCATAAGAAAGTTGGTCCTGTGTGTACTCCTGGGCTTTTCTTTTGTTCATTGTCTTCTGTCAGAGGCTGACAGTACACTGACTGCAGTTTTCATGTGATCATTCTTGAAATTGCTTCATGCTTGGAGAAACGTGTAGGTGTTCTTTCTGTGTAATTTCTTTAAATAGTACGTGAAAACAGTATTGCAAGAATAAAAAAATGCACCACGAGATTCTGTTCCTTTTCTGCCATTTCAATCTTTCATTCATCTAATGATGTTGTTTTTACTCCCTATCTTTCAGCCCCCACTCTATATTAACAAATTCTTCCTTGATTTCATTGATTCTCCTTGCCCATGATGGCCTTTTTTAATAATTTATTCAATATGTTTATTCTTCTGAAAGTACAAGCTGCCAAGAGAGGTTGTGGAATTGTCATCATTGGCTCAACTAGACACCCATCTATTAGGGATTATTTAAGGATAAGGAAATCAATCCTTCTGTGATTCAAGGGGAGGAGGGGATGGATTAAATGACCTGGTAGAATAGTCCCCTCTAATTCAAATTATTCTGGGTGGGTGGTTTTTTTGTTCTAAATTCTTTTTGATCTCAATTTCCTAATTTTTTTAGATAATGTTCTCTTGTGTTTGTGTTCTTTGAAAGTATGGAGAATTTGCATGAACCAATTTTTATTAGTTCCCTTGAGAATGTTAAAAACTTCAATTAGGTCACAGTGAAGTCTCTTTTCCAGAGTGAAATTCCTTAATCTTCCTTAATAACTTAAATCTTTGAGAAGTGATGTTGTTCTGCAATGCATTTTTCCTCAAAAGTAATTATATGCCAGCTAAGTTGCTACATAATAGTCAGGGCTGTGTTGTGCTCTGAGTATAATCAGTCCTTGGGTTTTGTAGAGCCTATTAGCCCTGATGGGCTGGAAACACATGGCTGCCAGCACAGAGGTGCAGGCTGGGAGATAGGAATTTCCCGTTGCCAAGAAGCCAGCGTTTTCTATTTGCACAGGAACCTCTCGCACTGTAAACCGATATCCTGGCTCTATTTCTCAGTAGATCTGCTCAATTGTAGTTTTAGGATTATTTTAACAACAGTGGGCAAGGGAATCCATGAGGCAAATGTGAATTAACAGGCTGAGGAATGATGCAAGCTCTGCCTTTCGCTTCGTGCATGTGTTACATCATCTTTGCCCTGTGTTTGCTATATTTTCCAGTAGAATGCATCAATCTGTTTAATACTGTAAGTAATCAAAAGCTGAAATACTTGTATTGATCCACTGCAGTAGGAAGCCAGCGTCTCTCGAGCCTGGCAGAGATTCCCCTTCGTGGCTGCCCTTCTGCCCTTTCTTCCTTCACTGATGTCAGCTTCGGGGTCATTACCTAACCACTCTGAAACACTCCAACTTTCTGGAATTAAGGGAAAAGAGCCATCCAAATCCTCCTAAGCAGCTTTGAAAGTACTGCTTGCTTTGCAGTGGCGAGCACACCTAGTGCATCGCCAGGAGCAGGAGCAGCTCTGCTCGATTTCGTTTGCCTCTGTTTTCTGACAGTGAACCCAAAGTGCTCCTATGTCCACCTCCAAAGGGGTAAAAAGAGACACATTAGGCTAAAACAAAAATATAAATTTAGTGCCAAAACCGGTTGTTCCTTGAAGAGCTTTAATGTAACATCAAGAGCAGTTTTATCTCACCTGAAAGTACATGGTGAAGATTATGGTGGACTTCACGGTCCATATAGATTAAAAGTTTCCTGCCAGGTCTATTGTAAAGATTTGGATAATCTGTTTAGAAATCCACAAAAAAATGAGGACTGAAGATGGCAGGAAGAGAGGTGAGCTGCAGGGATCAGTAAGTGATCTAGTTTTCCCTTGCTTGTCTCGTGCACACTATATTCCTCTCTCTGGTCTACATGGTCTTAAAAAGTATGGACTGAGGCAAAAGGCTCATGGCCCAGACACTCCCCAACCTGAAAGACTGCCATTAAGTAGTTTCTCTTGTTTTTTAATCCTCCTGTTTTATGAGTTCATTTCCTCCCCGAGTGTCTTCAAAATGTGTACCCACATCATGGACAATGAGCTGCAGATGTTTTGCAATTAGTAGTGTAGACGTCCCACTCAAACCATCAGGGTTTATAATATCTTTCCATCTCAGCTTGGTTGACACTCTTTGTGGGCACAGGGCGATTCATGCTGAAGTTACCATGTTGATCAGCCTTGTCCTCATTCCACATACAGTAGATAAGGGTGGGTTGGTTTGGAGAAAAAAAAAAAGTTTGGTTACTTTCCTTAACCACTTCTGTTTGAAGGGTAAAATCAAGTGGGTTTTGTAAGGCAGCAAAAACCTGCTTCCGGCACCCACCCGTTCGCTGTCGCAGGTTCTCCTCCGGCCCTGCTTTCTCCTGATGCTTTGTGCCACTTCTGGAGCTTTGCCTCTGCTAGTAGTGGCACTTCTATAACTCAGTTTTCTGTTCGGTCATGATGAGAAGTCCTGCTGTTCCAGACCTGCTTTTTTTTCTCAAGTAGCAATTCTTTAATCATTCTGTAATGATTACAGCGATGTTTTCCCTTGGCCCTATGGGCATTATTTCGAGAGCAGGCACCGGCATGGCACTGACATTATGGATCTGCATGATTTTGGCAAGAAAAAAACCTTCAAATATTTCTCCTCACCATTTGCTTTATTTCCTGCAAGTCTCCATACGCCTCATTTCTGTTTTGTAATCTGAGGTCACATTTCTTCACACACATTCCGTTACAACTACCTGGATGTGGCAAAATCAGAATGCTCCCTGCCACCCTCAACAGAGCAGCCTGGTCACAGACACACAAGTGACATACCTTAGTTTTCTGTCCCCATTGGTCCCCCAAGAAGGAAAAGATATTGAGGGAGAGGATGGCACCAGAAGTATCTCAAAAGCACCATTTCTACAGCGTAGCAACTTCCACTGGTGCTGGACTGGGACTCTCAGAATCATAGAATCATAGAATTGTTTAGGTTGGAAAAGACCTTTAAGATCATCTAGTCCAACCACTGACCCTACTCTACCAGGTCTGCCACTAAACCATGTCTCCAAGCACCACATCTACACGACTTTTAAACACATCTAGGGATGGTGACTCGACCACCTCCCTGGGCAGCCTGTTCCAATGTTTGATAACTCTTTCAGTGAAAGATTTTTTTCCTAATGTCCAGCCTAAACTTCCCCTGGTGCAACTTGAACCTGTTTCCTCTTGTCCTATCGCCTGTTACTTGGGAGAAGAGATCAGCTCTTATCTCACTACAGCCTCCTTTCAGTTAGTTGTAGAGAGCAATAAGGTCTCCTCTCAGCCTTCTCTAGACTAAACAATCCTAATTCCTTCAGCCGCTCCTCATAAGACTTGTGCTCCAGGCCCCTCACCAGCTTTGTTGCCCTTCTCTGGACATGCTCCAGCACCTCAATGTCCCTCCTGTACTGTGGTGCCCAAAACTGAACACAGTACTCAAGCTGCGGCCTCACCAGCGCTGAGTACAGGGGGATGATCACTTCCCTACTCCTGCTGGCCACACTATTCTTGATACAGGCCAAGATGCCATTGGCCTTCTTGGCTACCTGGGCACACTGCTGACTCATGTTTAGCCGGCTGTCCGCCATTCCTCTTCTGGGGAATGAAGCCATATCCTGTACCAGCCTGTCCAAGCGTGGCCGGGGTCACCCTCCAATAAAACACACGCTTGTCGAGTATCGGGGATCAAATTCAGAGCTGATGCAAGGAATGGCTCCAGGTCAGCGTCCTCAGACTTTGTTTTGTATCGTATCAGGCTTCAAGTATTATATAGCGTTGCCATGCCAGGATATTTTTAGTGTCCTAGAGACCGGAAAACAAAAAAATGTTTTTTCTCCTGGCTGGAGGATTTGCCCATATTTGTTCCAGCCTAATTTAACTCTAGTTGAATTCAGTGCATCCAGTTTCTCGGCTCAGCTTAACTTTGGGACGTACACATGTTCTGCTATATCTATTTACTTCAAATATTGTGCTTTAGCAAAACAGCCACTGCTCGTAATAACTGAATAGCTGCTTTCTTACAACACCCACTGAAAGGCACTGCGAGAAAAAGAGGTCAGATTTACAGGGAGTTTTTTCTTTTTTTTTTTTAGCCTGACAAAAATGTCAGTTTTAAAAGTTTACATTACAATCTTTGTTAAAGTCAACATTAACAAAGTTCGAAGCGGGAATAGAAGTCTGATGGCACTCAAATTAATATTATCGGGAAATGCAAGCCACTTAAGAGGCCTGTTATACGGCAACGTATTAAAGCCCTTAGCTGGAGTCCTACGGGTCAAGTTTCTGGCACTATTAGTCATGTTATTTATATATATGGACACATATTTATGTGTATATATTGCATGTGCGCACACACACACATGCATGCACCCCAGCCATTACTCAGCCCTAACGACGCACAGAGAAAGTCAACTGGAAATCATGCCTGAAAAGATCATGAGTTTCTTCACAGGCGGAGGGGAAGGAGCGAGCTGGGGCAGTGGGAACACAGTGTCACCGCTCACGGGGCTTGGGCTAGCTACGAGATGTTTCTGTTTTGTTATTGAGAGGGAAATAAAATGGGAGAAGGAAGGGGCAGTGTGTGAAGAAAGGATCTTTCCTATAGATGTATCGTGATTGCTGGATTTTGAGTTTCAAGACGATGAGCCTCGCATGGGGCTCTTTCAGTGGAGAAGACAGAGACTCCTAAAATTAATAGCATTTTCATACAATTAATACAACCCTCCTTTGGTAGGAATATATGTCCACCATTTTAGCAAGGAAGGGAAAAATGTATATAAAACTCCTTCCTTTCAGATGATAGCCAAAATGCCATCACTGGGGATCGCCTGCCCTCAGTCTCCTGAAGTGAGACCACATTCATGCCACCACCTCCACACACAAAGAACAGGATTTCAAACGTATCTACTGATGAGCTACTAAGATACACTGGATACTTTAGTCTCGCAGCAACTAAATGCAATGGGTAATGTGGAGACAATGAAATTGCCTTGGGTACGAGTTTAGCCCTGTTTTTTAAGTGGTTGAAAATTATTCTTTTTCCTATTTCCCTTGATACCTAGCAGGTGGCACACAGAATGGAAGTGATGAACTAGGACTCACAGGTTTTGTAGGAGGTAGCTTTGACTCACCAACGTCAATACAAGCTTTGATTTGGAGCAGGAGGAGGTCCACAAATACAAGGGGTGTCAGCTGGCCCCTAATGAAGACCTTCTGACTGAGCTCAGCTATGGTTTTGTGTGTGACTCGTGGTGCGCCTGTGCTCGGAAAGGGCTGCTCTGTAGTTGTCCTTTACGCAAACCTGCTATCAACGAGTTTTGGTACCTCCTGACCTGATACCGAATGATCATGGCTAGGCTGTGGAAGAACGTGGTGCAGCTTGTTTATAATAATCTTGGGAAAAAAAAAAAAAGAAAGATGGTTCTTCATTATAGCACAGTGTTCCTGATTATGTGTTGCATACTGGAGCTTTTTAATCAAAACCATTAACGACCTACATCCTATAACGCTTTATAAAGCCAGGCAGTATCATGATTCTTATTTTGCAATATTTACGCTTAAAATTTTGTGGGACACAAGTTGATTTCCCAAACCCTGTTGAATGGATGTTTGCGGTGGACACTGGTATCAGTATGTGTCCTCACGCTGAGCATGAGCGGTTCAGTGCCTCCCAGCAAACAATGCACGCGCTGAACTCCCAGTGACCTGGTTGTCTTTGCTAATCGCTTGCTGATTACTAGCTAATCAGTGCCTTGTTTAGAGCAACGAAGCCAAAACCACTCTCTGCTATGCTGCACTTGGACAGCGGGATGCATTTTTTGGTCATCGTCACTGCTGTGCTGTGATTGCAGTAGAGGTGGACGATGAAGTGCAGCCTTGTCCCGCGCGGGACCCCACGGCCATAGGTGGCTCAGGAGCATCACCTGGGCGCAGACTTCCCTGGTCCTTTGCTCTGTAGCCCCGTGCAATGAAGGAAGCAGCTTGTAACTGTTTGTAAGTGAGCGTGCTAGCGTTAGCATCCTCTCACAACTGTATAGGAAGTGAGGCTGGAGACTGGGGGAGAAAAGTGCCTTCTGGGACCGGTATGATGAATTTTATCCTCTGACTGCCATTGGTGCAGTGGACCCCCACCGAAGGTTGCGGTCTCGGTTCACCCTTGTAATGGAGTTGAATTCAGCGTGGGGCCAAGGGGGAAGGAGAGGAGAGGGGGACGGAAACCACACCTGTATTTCTGCAGATAAGTCACTTAGTAGATGGTTGAAAGAAAGAACACTGTTTAAATGGGAACTTACCTTTTGTTATCGGATTTTTTTGTGCAGGCAAGAGGTGGGAGTTATAAACCTTCCTGGGATAGCTGCTCCAGTAAGAGGGTCCCTTTTGGCAGCATGCTGTGTGCTTCAGCAAACAAAATGTGCCTCTTAAAAGCTAATGTTATCCTTGTCCTTGGCCAGAAGAATGCAGACAATGGTTTGGCCTTTTTGCCAGCACGTTTATTAAATGGTTCATCAGCTATACAGGGTTAAATTTCACCCCAGGGATTTTTAGTATGGACTTTCTGGTCAAACTTATCTTGCTGCCAAACAAGTACCTATAGTTTTAAACCAGGAAATAGACCTTTTTTGTGTGTTTTACGACTTTTCTGATGATGAGGGACACACTCATGACACGAGGTGTCCTGCTGAGCCTTGATGATCTAAAAAGCACTACAGTGACAGCAAAAACCAATGAATTAGTGCAAACCTAGTAGTTCCTTCTTCTGAAATCTTAAAACTCATTTTTGCTGTAGATACATTATGATCTAATGGGTATTTTTTAAATGAGCATGAAGTGTGTTTTTCATGTTGTGTTTTTTTTGTATTTTCCCTTCATTTGTTAATTTGCTAACGCAGCCACAAGAATAATCTGCAGTGAAAAGCAGAATGTTTTGTTCTACAATACCCCAGGCTAGCTAATCTGTGTCATACATACATTAACTTTTAACCTATTTAAGCCTACGTGGAAAGGCTTCTGATCACAGGTGAAAATGAGTTTAAGGTATCACTTTATTAAAAACACTGTACCTTCTGATCTTACTAGCAGTTTCTGTTCATTTGAGGTGCCAGACAGGAACAGCAAGGTAAGAAATGAGGCTTATTAGCAGAGCTATTGTGTATGAATAAAGCTGTCAACCCTCAGTTTATTCTCCCTCACCAGTAAGCATAAAAGTGAGACGGTTTTTATGGGGGTGTATCAGAGTAAAAAGCATATGCCTGGTGGTTTGCAATACAACTCTGGGTGAAAACACCATTGTCCCTCTATTATCTTAATATCTATAAGCTATGGATTTCCATGGACCACAGGGAGTGAAAAAGGAGGCTGACCCCAAAGATCTGCAGACTTCCAGACTGGCTGACATTCTGATGGGGCTGTCAGCTATAAACTCAGATACATGTCCATTCACACATATCATAAACGGAGAAAATAGCTAAAAAATAGCAGGGCTGAACTTTGTTTAAGAAACTTGCTATTAGAAATATGCCAGGACCTCACAATAAAAGGCAAAATGTATTGAAATTTATGGGGTTTAAAATCTCCTCACAAAGTTAAAAGTAGGCTTGTGTTTGCTTTTTTGCCTGACCCTACTCACCTTTGCCAGTGAGAAGCCGCCAATTTATAAAGGAAGTTGGCTTTTCCTAAAGGCAGATTTGAAATTTTGTGCATGATGTTAGAATTTCCTAACATTTCTGCATGCCAAGAAGAACTCTTTCCACCAGTTTTCCCAGAAAAACACAACATTCAAGGTACATAGTCTTCAAAATGTTGAGATAATTCAGCTACACATATTTGCAACATTCAGCCCTAGTTGTTAAAGTAAACATTTCTCAGGGAATAGATGTCTTTGCTTGGGAGTAGGAAGAACAAAATATCTAAGTACCTCACTTTTCTCTCTGACCATCCTCTGGCATCCCAAAGAAATCACTGCATCTCTATTTCCCTGTTGCCTTTCTTAAAGTGGAAGATCAGAGACTGCTTTTTGCTGTTTTTTTTAATGATGTCTTGCATATTGCAGGCCCAAATGCCACTATATTTTATATTTATTTTCATGCTATTCAAGAAATATCCAGCAATTATAAAGAACAGAAAATTCGACTGGAGGGGCAATGCATAATGCTTTTTTCCTAAACTTTCGTCAGGTTTTGATTTTACTCCTTGTCCTTTCCAGAAGGCTTAATGGGCTATTTGCAGTCCACTTTTAATCCTTTCTTATTGGTAGGTGAACCTGCTTCCTCCTTTGGTGTTGGAAACACTTTTTCTCCTTGGTCCTGGGAATTCATCTCTTTGTTTCATCTTAAATCTCTTGCAATGTGGAGCAGATTGTTTGATAGTGCAGGGTGACACACGTGCTTCTTTAAACAACTGTTGTCTTTATTCTTCTGGCAGCAAATGCCACTGCTGTCAAATAAAGTAAAATTGACTCCCACAGGAAAGCTTAAAGAGTCAGATATGCCATTGCAAATTCTGGCATAGACTGTTTGGAAACCTTTTTCTTCTTGTTTGGCAGGACATGTGCTCAGTCCCCGAACACACTGCTCAGAAGCTGTTACAAAATATAGAAGACAATGAATACTAAGCAAGTTAAAATTTTATCTGCTTTGAGAGATAGGAGTCTGAATGTCTAAGACACTAGAATTCATTTGACAAGAACAAGAGATCTCATACCAGTCTTGTAAATGAAAGGCTGTTAGGCAGGCAGTACCTTCCCCAATGTCATGTTTTTCTTAGAACTGGGGCATACATTACACACAAATTTGAGATTATCTCTAACAATTATCTAAAATTAACTGTGGTTTTCTAATGAAAAACATTAAGAGAAGGATCTGATAAGAAGTGGGCCTATTTATAATACTTGCTACGAGGAAGAAAGGTTTGCTACTCTGAGTGAAACCAAAACGCACCATGTGTCAGATTATAAAAGAACATTGGCTTCCTTTCCTTTACTTACTAGCAGCAGCGCTGGGAGTTTATCACATCTATCGGTGGTTAACTGAAAAGGGCCAACTCGAAGAAGTGGTGTTCCCATTTCTGTGTTTCTTTCGGTGCTCTATCAGTTGCTCTTTAAACACCTCTGCTCTTTCAGAGCGCGTACGCACCATGTGATGTCGCACGTTGCAGCTCTGAGCTCTGCCGGCAGCTTTCTCAGCACGGTGCACATCAGAAGGAGGCACCAGCTTGGATGACCAAAGCGAGTTCACATCTGTTTGGTGCTGCACCAGGGCGAGCTCCTTGTTGTGCATCTTGATTAGTGTGGGGCTGCTCCACATGGGCATCTTGTGGGAGTATCCTCATACCACCACCGTTACCGCTGTTCATGCGGCGAGCCTGAAACAACGGACCTTAGAAGCTAAAAACACGAGCTCCTGAAGAGCCACAGGGCCAAGTCCTTCAGTAACACCGTATCTTTTTAGGTGAGACTTGGCCAGGGGAGCCCTGCTTGTCATTGATTCAAGAGGCTTCAAAATAAGCGTGGTGTCCACCTGGATAAGATGTCTATCTGTTCCTGATTGTGCAAGGCTGGTCCAGAGCAATCCCGGTGTACGCAGGCTGTGAGCAAGATACCAGCAACACAGGTTACGTACTCTCCAGACCAACCTCTCTGAATCTTTCCGGCACAGAACGACAGGGGAGAAGCAAATATTGGCCTTAGAAAAGACATGTTTCCCTTAGTCCAGGCACTGGGTGGGAACCCAGTCACCGTGTTTAGGGACTCCTCCGTGCTATACAGAACACAAATTACCGGGAGGGTTTTGTCAGCAGAGAGTGACAGTGGAGAGGCTCCTTTTCCCAAGCCACGCTCTGTGTTACAGGCCAGAAAACGAGTCTCCAAAGAGATGCTGTGGTTTCTCTTTTGGCTCGTAGCACAACTTGGGCTGCACCAAGCTGGGTTCAGGGACCTGATTCACAAGCAAGGGAGTTACGGTGAGGAACATTTGAAAGCTCTGATTTCTAAAACCATCTGAAATTAAGCAATTTCACATTGTGGGTTTCTATATGCACACTTACACATCTAAGTTCTTGTCTTCCCTTGACATGAGTTTGAAAGAACCCAAAGACAGCGAGTAAGACTCCCAAGAATCATAATATGTCACATATTGAACAAATTTACATGCTGATTAAACAAAAATACAAGTCATTCCACGTACCCGAAAGGTTGATGGATCTTGACAAAACTTTCAATGAACCTATCGCAGCTTCTCATTTGTAGGAGCCACAGAAACCGGGTGGATTTTGTTGTGAGCCATTTTCCATAGTTCTGCTTATCAGTCATGTGAGCATGGGTAATTATTTTCACCTCATGTTTGCTAGTGCTGATTTACTTTGCATTTGACTGGTCTTAAAAAAAGAAAATCTTTAATCTAAACCAAACAACGCTTAATGCAACCAAATGTTTGGATGAAGAAAGGGCAAATGTCTGTGTGTTTGTGAAAGCAGCACCAATAAAAATAACACAGACATCACCTAGTATTGTAATGCCACCGGGCAATGGAGAATAACTAAAAGAGCCAGGCGTAACTTTGCAAGGTCAAAAGAGGCTCCGCTGTCTGTTCAGGATACTGGTTTTAACTGGTGAAGAGGTTTACAAAATTTAGACAAAATTTCTCCAAATGGTTTGCAAATCTGACTGCTTCTTTTGTTTGTTTTTCATTTTTACAGAACAACTTTCAACTTTTAGAAATTTCCGCATGAGAAATGTTTTCTCAGCTGCTGAGGCTAATTAGGAGACACAAGGATCGGTTTTGTTATATTTTCCTCTGAATAGGAGTGAAGTTATTTCATGCAATTTTTTACACGACTCTGCTGTGTGATGGGCTGCATACAGAGTAGTTTATTTATACCACTTTATCTCACACCTGTTTGGATACTGGCTGTTTTATGGTATTTAAACATACTATTTCTTGCCAATTGCTTTATCTCCACAGTTCCTGCTTTTGCTGCAAATGTTTCTTATTAACTCTAAAAGAAACATCAATTGCTCCCCGAGCATTATTAGCGAGGACAAAAATAACATAATTGTTAGTTACTTCCAACATGTTATCACCGCAGACCTATAAAACAGACATTCTTTCAAAATACTGTAGGGGCTCTTTTACTCTGTTGAAAATAAATAATACATGTTTTAAGGACTTGTTATTTCACTGGAATTCTGTTTTTAAATGGAAAAAAACCCCGATCAAAAGAAATCACCGAGTTTCATTGCTGTGCAGTGTGCTTTTCTGAGCCATTTTGTTGTGCCGCGTCTGAGCACACCTCTCTAGCTGCCAGAGCCCGACTGTAGAACATAATGATGTCGGGCGAAGACCCACAATGGGTGCACACGAGATTAGTCGCATGGAAAATGCGTAATCCCTCGGGGATCCCTTCCTCTGCTGTGACTATTTCTCCCTCTGGCCTCGGCGTCGTGGGTCTGATACTAGGGATTTTCAACCCTGCAAGCAGGAAGGAGGTGGGGGCAACCCCTCTGCGCATACTGCTAGGGGGCTGTTCAGAGCCCTCAGGATTGCTAAAGGACTTTCACTCCCCAAAACCCTTCTGAGAGGGAGCTGCAATGTCCAATCCACAGCGGTGGCATGAGTCAGACAAAGTGGCTTACCTGAAGTTAGGTAGGTAGACACTATTATTGGCAAGGAGGCCACGTGCATGCTTGTACTTCTCACCCCATCACCCTGTCACATCGGTACCAGGGCCATGAGCTGAGCAAGCCAGGGCAATGGTCCTGTCTTCATCCACACCTGTCCTTTAGGCAGCACGTCCTGGCACCACCATTCCTAGAACAGAGGCTACTTACAGGTTGTACCAACTCCTAACAGCTCAGCCTGGGCTGGAGTTGAACATTCAACCTCTATTAATTGCCCATAACCCCGTCTTGTATTGTTATATTGATGGCCAGATAGATATCAGACAAGGAGAAAAGAAGTGCTGAAATATGTGTCCATGGCTGCAAAGGTCTGGATATTGACCCCAGTATTTGCCTGCCTAGTGCAAACCCTTATTTCATTATGGTTGTCAGGCAAATATGCCTCGATCGCCGATGGGACGCAACAGGACTGCCTGGAGAGAGGATTTAACTTTCAAAGCAAACTGCTTCAGCCGGGATGCCTCGCTTCATGCCTGGTTTCTGAAGGAGGTTCTTTTATCCACAGCCAGAGCACACACCACCCTCCATCCTTCTTCCTTGGGTGGTGTTTTTACTGGAGGCATTGCTGGATCTGAGCTTCATATTATCCTGTTTTACTGCTACTGTTTAAAAACCTGTCCAACTTGAAGACACGTGTCAATGCTACATTTAGAGCCCCAGCTTATCATCTCTTGTTTCTTTATAACCAAAATAACACCATTTTAAACAGGCTAAATACCTGGAGCCCTACATGAGCTCTTCAGAATGAAACTTGACTCGCCAATTTGGGACTTTTACGACAAAAAGCAGAATTTCCAAAGGGCAGAATTTCTAACCTGAACTTGCCTTCAGTGATCCTCAAGGGCTGGAGTTTAGCTCTGAAACCACAAACTAAATAGGGTTGTTTGTTGGCTGGGTATTTTTGTCATTTCCCTTAGGCTTTGCTGTATCAACATGAAACTCAAAAAGCCCAATTTGCATTTACAGTCAGGTGCATTTGCACTCCCCTTTGTTAAAACAAACAAACAAACAAGAAAACCAGTTTTTCAAAGCTCATTCCCTACAAGCCTAATGAGAGGTTGCTTCCACTGAAACATCTGGTTTTAGTCACTGCTGGTTGGAGGATACTGACAGTTCCTCTGTTCTCAAAATGCAGGGAAAGCGGTGTTAATCCTGGGCCTGGGGAACTACCACGAGTCCAGCCAAAATAGCTCTTGTGACTATAATCATTCATTGCTATTAGATATTTTATGGTGCATCAGAAAATGGATTTTATTTATACGAGGATTTCTTAAACTAACAGTGAGACTTTTGTGTAAGTGAGAAGTAGGCTCCAAACCTCTGCAAATTAAACAGAGATGTGTGACTGATGAATCACACATGAACCAACAGTGCCTGATTTCATTACCTTTATTAATTTCTGTAATACACACCATATAATAGAGGCTTCATCTTCAAGGAGAAGTTTTGAAAGATTTGCAGAGGAGAAAATAAAACTCAACTTGGTTTGAGTGAGAAATGTACCGAGCTACCTGCACAGCACAGTCCGGCATGGCGTCTCTGCTCAAAAATGCTCTAAAAAGGTTCTCTCGTGCACTGTGTGCTGCTGTTTGTAAGACTAGACCTGTAAATCACACTTCAGTCATGAATGTTTTCCAAGTACTTTCCAACAATATATCACATTGCTCAACAATTTAAGACTGTCTGACAGAAGACCGTGTATACTACTAACAAGTTACATAAGCATGGGCCGGGAATACAGACCCATCATCTTTCCATGGTTCAGGTTTAAATCTGTTTTCTCACACTTTCAGAATGTTTTACTATATTTTTTTCTTCCTTGAATTCATTACCATTAGGGAAGAATGAGCTAAGCTAGATTTTGAAATCTGAACTCTTTTTTTTTGATTCTAAATCACTTCCAAGCCCAGAGGACCGTTTGTATGTGCTATACGTATAATCTCATGAACGCAGTGATTCTTAGAAGGTTTTGGCCAAGAGAATTTGAAATTCCTTCAGATTTCTCTGCAGTTGAACACAACCCTTGTCTTAATTAAGTCTCTCAACTGAACCTCAAAACCCAGACTAACCCTAAATTGAATCCATCTCCAGGCATGAACATCTTTCTCACCACTCCATATTTTATGCTGTATTTATTTTTGACGTTGGTTAAAAGCAGTCTTGCTTCTTCGGTATGGACGATCTTATCCAGTGCTCAGATGTGCACAGGTTGTCCACCTCTGGTTTACAAGTGTTGCTCAACACAGCAAACAATATATACACTCAGGGAAAGAATTTTCAGTGTAAGAGAGTTTGTATATTCTTTACTATCACACTGAAGATATAAATCCTGCCTTAGTATTTTCATCATTCTACACAGTTGCTGCCATTATTTATCTATAGCCAGAACTATAGCTCTTGTTTTACTGTTTAATGCTTAAAAATCCTTAACAAATGTCAAAGCAGAAACAAATTATGTTTTATCTATTTCAGTGCTTGTAATTAAATTGCCTTTTCTGACAGTAAGACAAAACCAGAAAAAACCAAGCACCCATCACAGATGCTCACCGATTGCATATTTCCATCAGCACACTGCAGAGAGCAAAAGCAGTTAATACAAACCTGGGTATAATTATTTACCAAGCAGTTTGCAGAACATCCCTGCCCACTCTGTTTGTAAACCGGCCAACATTTTGACTCACATAGGAGACACACGTAAAATGCTGGATATCTGTCATACGAAAGCTCCGATGTAAATAAATAAAACTATGTAGGACGTCTCCCACAGTTTACACCACATCACAACTCCTCTTACACAAGACATCTGTAGGCACAGCAAAGATACCAGCCCACCATCCACGCCTTCATCCTCCCTTTATCACGAGGCTGGTTAGAGCTCTCCTCTTTGTAGGTGCGTAACAAAGCGGACAGAAAGTTGTCTGTACAGCTCAAGCACCAAGCAGACACACACCAGGTGTAAATCGCCCTCCTCTTCGGCAGGGTAGATGAAAGCTCATCTCATAACTGCTCTTCTGCCACCCACGGCAGGTTTACAGCCCCGTAACTCAACCAGCCCCGGGCTTTGTGCCTCGCTGTGCTCCGCGCGGGGGGAATGGTGAATTCCTGCAGTACCGCCTTCCAAAAGTCATCTCTTTGGAGAGCAGGTGGAGAGAGGAGGCCCCTGGCTTGCGAGGGAGATGCTGTCTGCATGTGTACCACAAGGAGCAATGAAAACCAGCTGCTAAGCCCCTGCCAACGTTGGGATCCGTGGATCCCGTTGCCATTCCCGTTCATAGTGATGAATCTGCGCAGTCGCTTGCCCGTGAATACCATACCGCCCAAACACACAGCTCTTGTGGAGCGATGCCTCGTCCTGGGCTAGTGCTGCTCAGAGCTGAATATTTCAATTCAACAACCAAAATTCGTTTTGGAAAGTCTGTAAGGGCCTGATTCAAAAGTCATTAAAGTCAACAGTGTGAATTGCCACCGGCCATTGCCGTGCGGGGACGGCTCACACCGGTGAGAAATTGCTTCCTCCTTTCCAAAACGCTTCGGCTCACATTTTGTATGTAAAGTTTCAAAAGCTTCACAGAGTTTTAGAGTGTGTTCTCAAGTCTGGGAGGTGAATTGCTGGGAATTTGTTTCTAATGTAGGTAGTTTAAACCAACTATTCAAATATGTGACCTTTTAAAATACTGGAGAATTTTGACATATTTTGGATCTCTGATAAGGCTGTACTTTAAAAACAAAAAGCCAAGAAAATATCTCCTTCTGTTTCTGTTTATAAACTGAGATTAGGAGGGAAAAAAACCCCAAACTTGTCTACTTGCTTCCTTTGTTGACATACCAGTTTTGGTCAGTGAAGGAAAATGGACTTGAAATAAATTCATGACCCTTTTTTGTTTTTGAAGGGGGGATTCCCTTGGGAATAATATTTTTCTAGAAGCCTGCTGCAAATAATATATGTGCTTTATCTCTTTAACGATGGCTGTTGTGATGCTCGTAGAAAAGCAAGTGCAAGCTACACTGCCGCTTCAAAAAGTTGTACTTTAACACACCAATGACTATTAATGAAACACTTGGAAAAAGATTTACAAAACCAGGCCATCTCTGTAATTATTAGCTGTGCATTTTTCATTCAGTAATTTTCTCCCTGACCTCACTGATATTTGGGTAAATCAGTTAATTCTGTTGAAATCTGTGGAGCCACATTGGTTTACATAAACTGTGAGGAAAATTTTCTTCGGAAGAAAAACATTAAAACATATTTTAAAAGTATACTTGCTAGAAGAGCTTCATCTCCGTCAAAGTCTACTTTTTGGTCCTTTATGGTTTTCAAGTCCTTACTAAGAACCAGATTCTTAAGTAAGATTAGAGCAGTGCATCAGTTTCCAATTGATTGCCTTACAGATGTTTAAAGGGAAGTATGTTATCAATAGAGATTATTATCTCAATCAAAATATTCAGTGAATGCTAATGTTATTCTTCTCTCATTTACATATAAAGATCAAGCCAAGACCCTGCTTGCTTGAAGTCAAAAAACCCCACTATCAGTTGAACAACCTATTCCATGAGTATTTTTAATAGATCTTTTTGCTTATTTTTTCATGTGGAAATCAAACGGGATTTCATGTCCTCTTCTAAGATCAGTACTTGGAATGAGATCATTGCAGTCTCACATAGACCTAGGCCTGAAAAACGAAAACATCCAGAAAGAAAACTGATTTGAAATGATCTTTCTGGACCTCTTCGAATGAAAAATCACTAATCCTTCTTTATAAACAAAAGATTTCTGCCCCAGAAATCTACTGTCCTACAGCAGCCGGGAGATTGGTAAATAGCAACGTATTTAAAAATTAGATAAGCAAAATACTTCTAAAATTGAAATACTAGTGTTTGGTTACCAACATTTTAAATTACAGTGCCAGCTACGCCTGGTGGCAGCCACGAACCTCAATCAGAAAGCAGCTACTGAAGATGTTTGCCATAATTTTACTGACAGCTTTTTGTGGTGCTTTTCAGGCCACCAACGGTCAAGAGACCAGATCTGATTAACACTACTTTAGAAGGTAAAAGTCTAAATTGCAAAACCTAGCTGAACTCACCACGTAGTTTGGCTTTGGAATAAGTCAGCAGGGGTTTATTCCTCTGTTACTTGTGACTTGTCCAGACCCTTTTTCTAACAACTGATTCAAAACTGAGCCGTCACCCCAGTTTTGAAGGAGAAAATAGAGACATTTAGAAATCTTCAAAAAGGAAAATAGATTTAGTGCGCTGTTGACGCACTGAATCACAAACATCCCCTTAATCTCTCAGATTTTGCCTCCGCAACTTTGCACGGAGGATAATGTCCCAGGAAAATACAACCCTGGAGCACACACCAGAAGACACAAGACCAGTGTGAGGAGAATAGCCAAAATATCATATGCCAAATATAAGCACAACCTTGACCTGATATGTCCTAGATCTGCTTAGCATCTGAGTCAAAAAGAGGAGAGGAGCTATCAGATAATGGCATGTGGGCCTTACAGCCCCAGGAGTGGGCAAAAGGCATCGCTCATTATGCCGTCAAGGACTCCACATGCCAGTCTATGCAATCTGATTTGCAATCAATTGCAAGTGATTACACATTGTTTATCATCGATTGGCACAAGGCATCCTTGAGAGAATAATGAGCTGCAGCTGATGACAATCAGAGACTACTGTCTCGTTGCAAGTTTGATTGCACATCCTTCCACTGCTGCAATCGAGCACCCACCACCACCACAAAGCACCACAGTAAATAAATAAATAAAAGGTGGCACCAGAAAGCAAAACATTAAAAGCTTTTTTGAAAAATAAAGGCTGGATGGAAGTTCTTCAGTATAATATTAGCAAGGTTAACGTCATTAGAATGCTTTGGCTTAGAAATGTGATAAAAAGGTTTCAGTAGATCTTCCAGCTTATCTTTTGGCAAAACAAAATCTGGACAGCAGGCAATCATTTATTTAAATAAGCAGGAGAAATTTTGGACCAAGGCTTCTAAAGGAAATCTATTATTTTTAAGTAAAGTATGCAGCCAAGTTAGAAGCTTAGAAAGAAAGAAGAAAATTTTAAGACATTCTGCTAATACCTCCTGGTTACCAGAAATTCACCTGTTCTTCACAATGTGGTCTGTCTTTCTGTCAACGCCTGCGCAGACAGAAAAAGTAAGTAACTATATCACGCTGAAGCTGTGGGCATTATCAATTCAGTGTATGGCTCTTTCCAAGTGAGCTACCCAGGCCTAAATGTTCTAGAAAAGAGCAGTTAAAATTGCAGCAAGCAGCAGATCATGGCCAAGACCCTCAGAGAGGGGACTCTATCCCTGACTTTATATTGTGCTTAAAGGACGGGGGCATTAAGGGTAGTGTATTCGTTATGCGCCCAGCATGGCGTACACAATGATCAATGCCTGAGACAGATTCTGGAGTTACAAACTTGCTTAAAAAGTAGCAGCAAATGCAATCCTGTGTTGTACCTGGCTAAGTACCGATGGAAATGTGTTGAACAATATACAGATTTCTTCCCTAGGGATTTAATTTTTGCACATTTACATTCAAGTTAAGTCTCAAAAACTTTTTTGCTGTCCCAGTAGTGTCAGTGTCAGCAGGAACTTTGCTATTGCCTTTGCTGGGACTGAGATGTTTGTCCTCTGATCTGGAAATCAGCTCCATGAAAAAGAAGCAAAATCATTTTTTTGAGATCTTGTGTTTCATGTAGCTGTGACACTGTTCTCACTGCCTCCTTGGTGGTCAGCTGTCCACCACCGACATCGTGGGCTTATTCCTTGTGTGCCAGCTTATATGTTCTCTAGGATCTGTGACTCCTATTTTTAGCATTTCAGACAATGTGGATTCCAGCTGGGTTATCTCACTGTCAGTGATTATTCAAAAAAGGTCAACATACTCTAGTGTGCAAAATGTTTTGGAGTAACTATCAGCCAATGACTGAATCAGGTGTGTGGAGATCTCAATAAAGCTGTGAAAGAGATTAAAGTTGTTTCTTCACATCCAGGAGAAACATCTAAGCAACCCCGTTTCATTTAGACCTTGTTTTTCATGGGTGTCCCCATACCAAGCTCCTTCAGAAACTCTGTTTGTAGCCCTGTGGGCTCTAAATAATAACCTGACACCCTTTTCTCATTTAACCTTTGCCCACTTGCCCAGGGAGAACATACCCGTGTCTACAGGCTCCCCATTTTTTTGCCTGATGTTAAAATGCACCCACAAAACTCGGTGTTTTCTAACAAATGCCACCAAGGATGACTTAGCCCTCTCCTTCACTGGGAAATGTCAAGTAGAGTTGTACTGGCTTGTTAGCACAGAATACAATGCACTTGGTCTCAAACTGTAAATCAATATCTGTATCTGAGAGGTGACATTTCAACAACTGTGGAATGCTGGAGCCTGTTAGGATCATTTTTTTTTTTTTTAAGTGTCAGATTATAAACTTCATAAATAAACGATGAGCACACCTCTTACAACACCGTGTGTGTTTGTGTGTGCCTATGTCAGCACCTTTCTGGATGCAAGCACAGTGACCCTGGAAAAAATGATCTCTACAGGTTTACATGCTTGCCCTGTGTTCTAAAATTTGAATTAAGCGATGACATACCCTGAGCCATTTAAATACCCTCAGACCCTGGAGAGGTGAAAGGGATCACAGAAACATAAGGCTGGAAGAGATCGGAAGGGGTTATCTGGTCTATCCTCTTGCCCCAAGACAAGACTTAAATAATCCACAGCACACCTTTGTTGAATTCATTCCTTAAAACCACCCCGTGATGGAACCTCTCCCGCCTTCTCAGGCATTCTGTTTCAGTTCTTCTGCAGTCTGAACCATTAAAGTGGATTTTCCTAATATTTAACCTGAATTTTCCTTCCTCCAGTTCAAACCATATAGAAAAATAACCAAACTGGGCAGGGAAAAAAATGGGAGCTGAATGAAGAGAAGAAAGATGTTTAACTGGAGAATTGACTTAAAAGGAGGTGAATGTAGAGAGGAAGAGCTATGCAGAGGAGGACATGTAGTTCCCTGCGCAGGGAAGAGGCTGTAAGAAAACATTTTCTGGGGGGAAGGAAAAGTCTCTGAGAGTAAGAATTTTCCTTGCAATGGTTTTCCCTTTCCCCTTTTATTCTCTTTATAACTTCTTTCTCTTGCACCTCTCCGTGCTGCTCAGCATTCCCCCTTCTAACTGTGCTGTAGTTTTTTCCCTATATTTATCGTGGTTTTGCTTCTGTAGGTTTTATTGACCAGACAACATACTGAATTGTCAGGGTGCAGCACGCCTAGGGAATTTCTGAGGCCAAACACACGAGCAGTGAGCATCGGTGACTGTAGTTGAATGCATACTCCAGTACAGAAAATTTTCAGACCTCTTTCTCTATTTGGGTATATTAATCCTTATTTATTTGTTGTGAGGAACCTCAAGAAGGAAAATGTTTGACGAATCTTACATATTTTACATAAAAACTGGCCTTTGAAAAGCTTTTAAACATCCGTTTATTAACCCTCCCAACACCTCCCTGGGGCATTGGCAGTCCTACTTTACGCAAAATGATAAGAGCAACCCAAGTGGATATAAAATGAAAAAATAAGAAATAAAATTAAATCAAAGAGGAAACACTGCTAAGAAAGTATGTGTTAGTTTATTATTAGTAGGCTTCTGGTGAAAGACAAAAATAAAGTTTGTTTATGACTTTGACCTCTTAGATGTTGCCACGACATTGTTATTTAATCATAACCTAATAATTTACCAGTTCCCCACTTCTGAGTAACAGAAAGCCATTGTGAGAACAGAAGTCAATTTTCAGCTCTACTTGTATCTTCATCATGGCTAAAATCCCTCTTGTTTCACAAGACCACAAGAAATCTGGCGAGGTGAACACACACAATAGGAAGGCTGAAGTTATCAATAGAGTAATTTACAATAATTGTATTTGCAAATTGAACATCATTACAATAACAATAAGTATAAAATCCCAAAAAGATACTTGATGCTCTTGAGTAATTACATGCAATTAATTTGTAGCTAATTCCAGACTCTGGCACACTCTGTTCTAGCCTTTCTCAGAAATACTTGCTGGCAATGAAAAAATAAGATGCTGCCCAGGCCACCTCTGCTGGGAAAGCTTTATGTTGTGCAAGAAGGGTTCAGATTTGGCAAAGAGAAATGGTGAGTCTGCAGGGAAATGTCTGAAGGATCACAGTTCGTCCCATGTACATGTGATAACGGTATTTATATTATTATTCCAGTTCAGGTCTTTGGCTCTCCCTTCTCACGTTGCCTCTGCTGGCTCATGCTGAACTGTGGCCCTATAGAGAGTATGGCCATAACTGCTTTGCGCTGGCCAAACCAAGACAGGGAAGAGAAGACCTTCAGCTTTCTTAGCTAACGTTTTCCTTTCCCATGCTGATGAGTGAGGAGTAGGGCTATTCAAGCTCCATCTTCCCAAACGGCTGAATGTTTGTCGCCAAATAGTTTATATTCCCACAACTTAGTTGAAGAAAGGAACCAAGGACTCTACATTATTTCGGGACGATACCTCTTCTTTGTCTAGTTGTAGGAAGGTTTATGCAGACCTTCAAGGACACATTAAAAAAAAAAAAAAAAAAAAAAAAAAAAAAAAAGGAAAAAAAAAAAAAAAAAGGAAAACAGAGAGGAAGGATGGAAGAGCATGGGGACTTTAGAGAATGCAAAGATTTTAGAATCCAAAAGTAAAAATACCTCAGAATGCAAGAGCTTGGTTTCATAAGCATATATTTTAGACAAATCAATATTATTCAATGTGTCTTGGCACAAAGTTCCATGTTATAGCTCACTATGGATATTGAATTTCATCTACTCTTCTCTTTAAAAGTTCAGTTTCAGCTTTTAAAGGAAGAAAAGGGTTGAGGCAGAGAATAGGGAAGTTGGAAAGAGGGTAACGGGCACTTTTACTGCTTTACTACTTGGTACACTGACCTAGCTATAGCTAAGATGATTGGAATCATTCATTATCATACACCAATTTTTTTTTTTTTTAATTCAACCACTATCGGACACAAGGAAAAGCTGTGTGTCTTTATGAACAGCTAGACATGCCAGGTGTACAAGTGGGCTGGTTTGGTTGGTTTGGGAATGCCTGGTGTACTGTGCGCAGGTACCCTGAGCGGTACACTGGGTGTGGAGGAAACCTCCACAGCTTGCTCTTAGCCTACCAGAAATGATGTCTTGCAGATAAGAATTCACCAAAAAGCTTCTGGCAAGCATCTTGAATTATCTAACACAGCACTGCCCTCTTGGAAGGTACTCATGATCAGCGTCCAGCCATCCGCCACCTCAAGTCAAGAAGGTGCAATAAAAATCTGTACTGACATACGGAGGTGTTGGAAGAGAGGGACTTCTGCCTGAAAATACGGCTAACCTGGGCGGGAGAAAATGGGATCCCCCTGGGGCAGAAAGGATGGCATCTCTGCAGGCACCGTGGGCGAGGCGCTGTGCAGGCAGCTGCCTGGCTTTGCTCCACGCGTGGATTTCAATATGAAAGGCATGCAGACGGGTGCGTGCTGCAAGATCCAAAATCACAAGCATCAGTTGTTGTTTGCTGTTATTATAAGCAGCCCTGCACCGCTTATTCTCTTGCGCAAGAGTGCGTGTGTGTATCTCTGTGTGTACGTATATATCAAAATACATATACGTATAGGTATGCAGAGCATAGAAATGGAACCGGTACAATCTACAAGCTCGGCTTTGATGTTAACGCAGTAAAACAACACATTTTATTTGAAATAGCTCGTGAATAAATATTGTTGCGGGCATCACATAACAAGCGAACTTGAAACTGCTACGCACTGTAGCGTCGAGGCTCTGTATAATTAGGTCAGTGTTATAGCTAAAGGGAGGAGGAGCCAGTTCCTAACGATGCAAACCACTGAACTTTTAAATTGTAAAGCTTTATCTGCAGGTTAACTGAGAGTTACCACCATCTGATGTTAAGGGAGACCTGTTCAATGTCTACGTTTTTTTCTGGAGGCATCTGTAGGTGACAGAACAGTGATTTGATGTTGTCTGCTCACTTGGAGTAAACGAGAAGTAATCCAGATGTAGAAATGACTGCCCGAGTGGCAGAAACGGTGGGTAGAGGGTAAATCTCCCTGAAACAGAGAGCGCAGTTAGCTGCAGCGGAGCTTCAGCGCTCAAGTTTTTACATTTTTGCATATGCATCAGATGCTCCCGGGAAGGGTGACTCTCAGAAACGCAGTTGTAATTATTTGTTTTGGAAATTAAGTTATGTGTTAAAGAACACAGGCGCCTCGGGACTTCTAGCTCTAACAGCTACTTAGATTTCAGTAAAGCGAGTGAATAAATGAACCGAGTGAAACTGAGAAGGCGGCTTCTGACTCGCACCCTCTCTCTCCTGACTGTAATAAGAAATGTCTTGAAAGCAAAATGTACCATTTTATGTTGTCAATAAACTCCCCATAGAGTTTATGATAGAGTCATTTACCTCCGTCTGAATGCTAAGGAGGGGTCGGGGACAGAAAAACACTCTATTTTTTTTTGAGACATTTCGAAAATTTGGTTGTGGCACAGCTCAGAATGAAAGTGCACTAAAATAAAACAAAGTATAACCTGAGAGAGCATAATTGATAGCTGGGTGTCAAGGGAACTAATTTGGCAGGTTGGGGATCCAGACAAAAATCCCCAAACTACCTGCAAAGCCTTTGTCTTGAAATTCGTACCTTTTGGCCAAAAGTTATGATTTTGAAAGCAGCTTTTTTTTCAGCAAAGGTGCTTTAACCAGCTCGCCAGCATGCTAAATCCACCTCTTCTCTTTCTCCACTTGACTTCCTCCAGTGTTTTGGGTTGCAGTGCCAGAACAGCAGTAATCAATAGCCCAGAAAATTGTAGTATTACATGTCTCTGTAATGACTCGAATGCTAGTATCTGTGTTAGCTTCTCATCTGGCTGTGATGGTGCCTACTGATTGGAAAAGAGGGGCACTTGCAACAAAGCTCCTCTGAAATTATCCTCCCAATGTGTGCGCGAGGCAGCTGGGAACCTTGTGATAACAAGCAAGTCAATCTTCACTCTCTCATTGTCTTCCTTGAATCGATGGGTGAGTCTATCACCTGCCCAGAGGACTTGGCAAAGCAGCTTTCCTGCATTTGGCCTTAGGAAAGGGGGTAAGAGAGACTGGGTTCTTCTTCTGTGTTGGGAAACTCATACTCCGCATCGTCTGAGGGATTTTACGTCCCACCTATTTATGCAGTAAGATGGAAAATATTGAAATGTGATTACATGGAAATTATGTTGAAATGTGAATACTATGTGATACACACAAGAATTGTGTTGACTGTGGCTTCTGTGATTTTCCTGGTAGGTCTTGCAGATGCAGCGGGGTCTATGCTAGAGTTTCGTCTCTGAATAAGATCTCTCCATGTCTCTCTCTATCTTCTGAACTACTATATTCCCTGGTTTCCAGTTCTGTAATATCCAAAAAATGCTGTAAAGGCTGTTACTAAGCTCCCAGAGTTAGACAGCATATGCCTCTTGTGCACGCACAGCACAATGTGTTGGTGTGTGAAGTGAGCTGGAGCTACGTGAATGTATCTGAGCATTTTCTCTGGTGCCTGTAAGTGGGCTACTGGTCTTGGAAGAGCAGCTGGGCTCCCAGTGGGCTGAAACATGGCACAGTGCTGGGGATCAGCCCAAGGGCCCAGCTCCCACCCCAGACAGGCTGCAACAGGGCTCCGGCTCAGGGTGAGCAAAGAAGATTGGGCTTGGGGAGGTTGTTTTCCAGGAGAAGTGTTTTCTCTATGAGTGAAACAGGGAAATTTATGGGACAAGGAAAGCAGCTGGGTTTTGCCTGTACGGCCAAATTTATGTGAGCATACAAAGAGCAACAAATACGTAGAGAAAGCTATTTAGGGGATTCCTGGTGGAGCAGAGCGATGGCGCTTAGTACTGTGGGCTTGCAGGGGGCAAACCCAGCCTGCTAGCATAATGAGCATGTATCATTCAAGGGATTCTTTGTTCATCTGGTCTTGTTTCCCTCTGGTTTAATGGGTGATAAGAAGGATTTTCTAATCAATTTCTTAATGGGAAGGGAGTTAGAAACCTGATTTCTTTGCTTTCTATACTGCTTTGAAAAGCTGTTTATGGTGGTTGAGTTGGTTAAATGGTAGAAGACTTAACAGTTACTCTCCTCTGTCAAATACTTTCCAAAGGTTTGGGAAAGGAGCTTGGTAGAAATGTGGGGCTCTATTTCTCTGCCTCTAATGTTTTTCTGGAGGAGGTGGAGGCAATCAGTGTAAACCCAGGCCAACGCTCTGGGCTTCTTTTGGTAGCAGAGATGGAAGATGCGTTTGTACTCCCTGATCAGTCCTCCAAAACATGTGTGTTTTCCCATCCCCAACTAAGGCCAAGTCTCTTCTAGAGCTTACAATGGATGCCTGTGGGGTGAGGACATGATGCAAAGTGTGATGTCACCAGGGCAACCTTCCTAGGGCTAGAATGAAATTCGGGTGAGATCAGATTAAATCATATGTCTTGGTTTCAATAAAGCACGTTTTCTTTCCCTCAAGTTTGTCTCTGGAGATGACAATGAATTCCTTTGACACAGGCAAATGAAGATGGAGCAACTTCTATTAAACACTTTCATAGGAGCTGTTTTTCTTCTTCTTTTTTTTTTTTTTTTAATCTGCAAGAATCCCTATGTATGCTGCTCTCATTACATACAGAGCTCTACACTGAGCAGTTAAGACATAGCATTTTAAAGCGTGGAACTGGTGTTTCTTCTCTTCAACAGGGTATTAGCAGAAGGTTACAATTATACATACATTTTAATATGTAACTCTCTATTGTAAACAATTCACTCTTAATATGTCTGGCCTTTGTTTGCTGTGAAGTTATACATTATATTTGGATTAATGATTCACTTGGCTGTATAGTAATTTCTCTGTATGTGTACAATCTCACTCCAGTCATCCTAGATTATTTTTTAACATAATCTAATTTAAAAAAGAAAACCTCCTCCCTGTTTATAAAAATATTATTTGTTCCTGGCTTTCATACATATATTTGGAGGAAAGAAATGAATGATACTGAATAATGACTAGCACTCAGTCTCTCTAACCACAAATTATGCACCTCTATTTGCAATTTATTCTAAATGCTCATTGTCGCTGGGTTTTTTTTAAACATTTTCTCTGTGTATTCTCTCATCTTGCCATGCAGATTCATGTTGATAACCCCCTTGAGTCCATACCCAGAAACAGGTACCCGAGCTGGACTGTGGAATGTGGGCTCATGTAAAGGCAGGAGGGGCAGCCAGGCACTTCTGTGGTTGCTGTGAGACTGGGTTTAGACTCATAAACTAGTGGGTGGAGAAAGACAAAGACCAATTATTGCACCGCCCCAGCACGACCGAGTCCGTATAGGAATGGGGGCGTGTGAGTATCTGCTGTTGGTATTGGAGCAAAACAGAAATAGGGAGGAATTGTTCCTGTGCTGCCCCAGGATGGAATAGCTTCCTCCCTCTTCTCTCTTGGGGTGTGTCCTCGGGATACGATCTCCCTCAGTGAGGGAGAACACATAATCTTGTCTATATATAACAAATATTTCTGTAGCATAAACGCAGACGCCTATCTGAATAAAATCTCTCTTTTGACAAGTTTATTACGTGGCAATGTAGGAGAGGAATCTTCGGATGGAAATGCTGGAAAATGCTGTTCTTCCCGTCAGAGGAAAGCTTTTGTTCTAAAAGCTCTGGATGCCAGATTATGGTAGTGAGAGCTAAGGACTGTTGGGGGTTATCCCACTCAATACAGTCTATAAATGTTCACATTGATGTTTAAGGAATGCTATAAAAACAGTACTGTCGGTGTCGCCGCAAAGAAATGGGGACAAACCATCTCTGATCATAGTACCTCACCATTTTTGCCATTGGTGACAGTAAAATGATATTAAAATAGCTGAAGTATCTTGCTGAGAATCTATAGACAGGAGTTTGGGACACAGAAATAGGGGGTTTTTGTTTACTCAGGGAAGGATATGTTTGTAATCCTGTAGGTTTTTCTTTTGTGAGCTGTAGAAATAAATGTGCCTTAATATACCAGCTCCTTGGACATCCCTGTGTCAGATCATCTAGACAGACGATCCTGAATAGCTTCACGTTCATGCGTCTATATTCATGGCTGCTTGATCTGTGGCGTAACTGCTCCAGAGGAGCTACGAGCCAGGTGCCAGGAAGGGGGAGCACCACCAGGTGAAATCCCCTCTCCACTGAAACTGAGGGCAGCATTCCTCAGATAATGGCTCCCACTAGTCCAGACTCCCACCTGCCCTCTCCCTCGAAAGTGATGTGAACTATGAAATAAATCAGTTCTGCTTAATGGCGCTCTCTGCTCAACCACAGATCTAATGCCTGTACAACCAGGGTTTCAGCAGGAGCCCTACTGCAAATGTTTCATCTATTTCAAAGAGGAAAATGCATCTCTCTCTTTTTAGACAACACAAAAGATCAATTTTTCAACGTCTTATGTTAATTCTTTATGTAGAGGTTTTGCATAAGTATTAATGAACATTAATACACACTTCATATATGGCTACCGATCCATTTTCTGTTCTTTCTAGGCAAGATAAATAATACTTTCTAATTCTAGCCTTTCAGAAGTTTGCAGGTCCAACCTAATATTATGAAAGGGAGAGGGCTGTTTCTGGTTTTACCCAGAAGTAATGGATAATATACTGAAGTCCAAAGCTGAGTTAGCTGATGGCATGGAAATGGTGGGGAATACATTTCATTAATGATCATCACCGGCTCCAGAGTTAAGCAATTCCAGCATGGAAAGGCTCCAGGCAGCTCTGAAAACCATAAGAAGAGTTTGTTAGCTTGGGAAATACAAGCATGAGAGTTTATGGGACTGAGATGACCTTTCATATGAGTGCAGCGTGGTTAAGAGATGAGTGTGCAGAATCTGAGCCGACTTAATCTTACATCTGCCTCCTCTGCTGAGGAACACCAACCTACTGTACATAACATCAGCCCTGACCTGATACTGCCATGGCTCAAGCTAAAAAAACCAAGGTTTCAGCCCATTTGTGACTCTCGTATGTGGGTGAGAGGCATGTTAAGACAGTATTTAGAGTCCAAAAGCCAGGGAAAATGAGCCCATATAGCTAAAGACCTGCAGTTCACAGAGAGTAGAGCTGAATGCAGGCAGGTGTCCTCAGGCTGAAGATACGTGCGTGGGGAAATATATTGCAGAATTAATGACTTCAAAGAGACCCAGGGCAGGGAGGTGGCTTCAACACAGCCACAGCAACGTGGAAAGAAATGGTGAATGTAGGTTCCTTGTGTGCTAAACTGAGACAGTTTCCTTCCCTCCTGAGAATTTTCAAAATATAGTGAAAGATTCCCATCCTAAAGCAAAGAAAAAATTATTGGAAGCCACATTAAGAGCTTTGCTCTTTTAACATATTAATATATCAACTACATTAAAAATAAACCTTTCAGGATTTATTTTCACTGGGAAAATGGGTGCACGGGGTATGGCTGCGATGGAGAGTAGGAAACCAGCAGCAGTAACACGTCTCCTTCCCCTGCCTGGCTGATTCAGTGTGAGCAACGCAGTGCTTTGCATTTCTGAAAATGAAGCTGCTTATTTGAGAGGGTTGAATAAACACATTTACCTGCCTCTGTACCTTGAGTTCCTCCCTCTAAGGCCCATGCACGTTCTTACACCGCTTTTCGTAGCCCCAGCAGACAAAATGAATTGCAATTACTCCTCAAAGAGCTTTCTTTCCTCTAATTGATGCTCTGTTAGGCAGCAGGGCCAAACAGGCTGACTCCTCGCCATGTTACTCCAGTACTACACTTTATTACAATCAGTCGGACCAGTGGTCTTGAGAGTTGGAGTGATGTAACAAAATATTTCATCCCTGGATATGAAATTCCTTTGAACTCCCTTATGCTGCAGTCAGCTGAGTTGTTACCTTCAATCAAGTGTATTTTTCAGTCTAGTTGTTTCTGTATTTTGAAGACATCCAAAAATCCCCTGGATTTCTTTTTCTTTTTTTTTCGCTTTCAGACGCATCTATTGAAATTGAGAACATGTCAAAATTATCTCCTGAGGTAGGAACCCTAAAGTATTCATTTCCTGAAAAGTTCAGCTTTGCTAATCACAATCAGATGCTGGCCAATGTAACAGGTCCTCCCTGGGCTCCTAACAGCCTTCTCAGAAATCTAGCTTCCCATCTCCTACGATAACATTATCTTGATAGTGGCTTTGAGTTATTTTTGTGGATATTTACATGGTGTCTACTGACTTTCCTCCTGCCTTTAAGGGCCTCGTCCAAAGTCCAGTGAGAGATTTTCCACTGTCTTCAAAAAGAGTAAGATAAGGCACTTGAAAAGATCATTTATTTAGGGAAAATATGTTCTCTCTGCAAGTACTTACATGCTGCTGGGCTTGCATCTTTGCTAAAGGGATTGCAGGCTCTATAGTGCATGTGTGAGTCATGCTGGTGAATCAGAGTTTTCCCTGCTTTTCAAACTGTGGTTTTCTTTGTCATAAAGCACACATTGTATTTTCACAGCCAAAGCTCTACCATCACATCACTTTCACAGACGTACATACTAAAGGGAGAAGCTATCCATGGGCTTAAGTATCTCATGCAAATAAAAAGGGCAGTACTAGAATGATACACTTCTTTTTAAATTTCCAAATTGGATCTTTTTAAAAGTGCAACATGAGTTTCTTGCAATAGTTTCAAAATACAGGAACAGTTAAGCTGCCAGGTATTTTGGGCAGGAGTCGGGCATTTCTATCAACTAAGTTACCGTCTGTAAATCTAACCTTTATGGGGAAAAAAATGCACCCATTTTTCCAGGGAGTAACTCACTGCTACTATGTGATGAATGTTGTATTCAACAAAAAGCATATGATGTACTGCATGGTGCTAATTATCTGGTATTTTGCTGTTCTGTCTTCATCCCTCTCTCTACAATATTAATCCTCTAGGCATTTCTGTTATGGAAATAGTCTTGAAACCATAAAAACAAATGCCACTTAAGATGTTGGGCTCAGGTCCCTGGTTTGTGTAAATCAGCCCTGACTGGACTGTATTTATATTGCTATCTATCACCTGGAAATCCAGGCTGTTACCATCTTCCTTGTCCTTTCACAAGATGATCTGGGACCTGCTCCCAGAGGAAAAGTGAAGCTTCCCCCCCATTTCCTACGATAGTGCCCCCCCCAACAACCCATGCATGGATGGGACATGAACTAGATGTACCTCTAGGTCCTTTCATTGATAGACATTTTGATACATCAAGTTGTTTGCAACACAAAATTAGTTCATACCAGATTAAAAAAAAAAAAAAAAGCCAATTGCCTTAATCATTAGCAAGAAAAAGAGAACAGAAATAGAGGAGAGAAAGATCTGAAAAGATTTTGGAACAACAGTTTTTAGGGTGTTTGATTTACTATTCAAGTGTGCACAGCTGCTGCCCGGGGAGGGGAAAGGCACCATGCCAAGAAGGAGAGACAAGGGTAGAACAGCAACAAGAGAGGAGAAGATTGTTTGCAGACCGGGCTGTTGAACGGGCTTGGAAAAAGGTCCCCTCGTTCCTCCCTCCATCAAAAAGTTGTCTGCTTCAGAGTCCCACCAGCTCACAGGTATACCACTTAAGCATCGCTGATGGCAGGACCAGAATCCACTCTCATTTCTCCAGGCCGGTTTTCCCCAGAGGCAACGTTAGCTGCATTAAAAGCTCCTGTATTGGTAGCATCCCTCTTGCGCGCTCCCTCTCACATCTTTCAAAGAATCAGCTCGAGTGGGAGATATGTAATTATTCATTTTAGAGAAATGACAGCAGTCAACACTGCCTGTCCACAGCAATTCAGGCTCTCGGCATGGCAGTAGCGCCATTACGTGGGAAGGCATCAAGCTTCAGTACATGACACCTGATGGGAACGGTCCAGGTACGGATCAGCAACGGTTGCCAAAACTGATCACAGCAGCCGCTTCCTTACTTTTCAACACGGTGAAGGATGTCTCCCTTTGGACCCAGAGATTTGTCATCATTCAAGCACTGCTATACTTGTACAGACACAGATTGACTCAGTCTTAATAGCATTGATCGGCTCGCTCAGGTGACAGTCCTATAATACAGCCATTTATTGTGCTGCTCCCACCACTGGGCAGCTAACGTTTTTCTCTGCTTCCTTTGATGCTATTTTTGTTGTTCCAGTCTCCTTGGCTTTGCTCACATTTTGCACTGCCGGAAGGTTTCAGCAACGCTCCGTTCTTGCTCTGAGGTACAAGGGCACGGGCTGATTCTTGGGCAAATGGGGCCAGGTGCCTTTCTATCAGTGAAGGGGGGGTTTCACCCAGATTTTCATGTGCTCCACACTGATCAGTGCACAGCGAGGGAGAGGAACTGGGTTTGTGTTACTGGTTTGGATTGCTTTGTTTATGAGAATCTCGCTTTTGGTGATTAATGCCTGCACGTTATACAAGAGTGGCTTCAAATTTCTATTTGAGGCATGGCTCTAGAAATACTGCCAGATGATATTTCTTCCCAGGAAAATTATTCCTTTTCTATGGAAAACGAGAATGCTTTGTCGGTTGCAAAAGACCATAATATGGTACAATTTGTCGTTTTGTTTACAAACACCCCTTTATTCCAGTAAGAGGTGAATACGCTGTTCAAACATTGGACTGTTCAAACTTACCATGAACTAAGCTGGCACTGCCTTCCCAAGTGACCAGTTCAAACAGTTCACCAAACCAGCTATTGAATTCCACAAGGAAGGCTCTGGACACAACATCTGCTTTTGCCTAGGCTCTGCCAGTCACAGCTTTCTGATCTTCCAGCACTCGCTTGGGAACAGGCTTTGGATGAGCTGGAACTACTTCAGTCTGATTTAACAAGCTACTTTTTTTTTCTCCCTGTGGTTTAGTCACAGTTTCTATTGCCTTTTAGGAAATACAATGTTTTAAGAAGACATTTATTTAATTCCTGTTCCTACCAGATTTTTGAGATTTGATTTATCGTGCTCAGTGGTCATGACAAACACACTATAGCCAAGTGCAAGAAGAATTGTCTGAATACAGATTGACATGAAGGAAAATTTTCAGAGGAGCTTATGTGAATAAGGTGTACAAATCCCATTGACTTTGAAGTTTTACCTAATATCTTTCTAATGATCTTAAGAGTCCAGTTGTCTGGTTTACTAATTATGAATCCAATTTTCAAAAGTGTCTGTCAGACTTTTGCAAATGGGACTTAAATTCTTAAGTCATTAAAGAACGGCAGCATTGTACGTTAGTGGGAGACTTAGTTTTTGCTGAACTTAAAAATAAATCAAGGTGATTAACGGACAGGTAAACTGAGGATCTGTGTGTTAGGACCTTGATTTCATCCAGCTGTCTGCTCAGGCGGTGTTGGTGAGTGACAAGGTGATGTCTGCAGGCGCACAATCCAAAACAAGTGACCTATTGTACATGCTACTTCCACCCAAACCATTCTGCTATAGTCTCATTTTGTTCTCTCTCATTATTTGTTTGTTTGTTTATTTATTTGATTTTCTGTGTACCATTTAAACTCAATTTCTTGTCTGTGATAATGTCACCATGTTAAAATTTTGCTATGGACATCGCTCAGAACTCTAAGCTTTTCTTTATCATCGTATTAATGGCCTTGGAAGATGCTCTTGAGCTTTTGTTCTAGACTCACTTCCTTTTGAAGACCATTGTTACCATTTGGAAGTTTTACAGATTTTCATCCAGAATATTTTTTATTTAATTTCATTCTCGGTCTTGTTTTTCTTGGGTGACTCCCTTTTCTCTGAAGTCATGCAAATTAAAATCCCACTTTGTCATTTGCTGAGTATGACAGTGACAATGGTTAAATATGTCCTTGGAATCAAATCTCAAGACCTTTACCCACTAACGTTGTTCCTGCAGAGCTCCCCCAAATTTGTTGAAACACTCATATCAATGCTAGATTAGATGCGGTTGTCAGCTGACACCTTCACCCGTGGCAAAATATCCCTACAGCCCCAAATTGCTTCTCACGATAACAGTTTTGAGGAAGTTTGACAACAGATGTGTTAGAGCAAGGTGGCTTTTTTTCCCTGTTTAAAAAAATTGTGTGTCTGTGCATCTGCCTTGTAATCAATTTGTGGTCATTTGGCTGTTTATCCTTTACGATAGAGCAATTCAGTTGGTCTGACTGATCTACTGATTTTAAACACCCAACATGACAATACAGGGCAAGTCTCTTTGTGAGGTTGTGATTTTCTATTTGGGATTTAGAAAAGAGTCTTCTTAATGTAAGTGGTGGGTTTTGGACTTCATTTTCTTTCCCTTTCCAGGTTGACACATTTTTTTTTTCCAATTTGTGTAAACAGTACACCAGACTGAAGGTGACTTTTGATCCGCATTGTAGTGTTTCAATCAAAAGCACAGGCTGCTGTTCATTATTTTATGTATCCTGGATATCTTCCTACCCACCCCCCCACCCGCCCGCCCCCGACATAAGATAAGTTCCTGGTATTTACACATGTGATTTCCTAGGGTCACAACTGGCTTCCTCAAAAGTTATGCATCTCCTTTTTTATATGCTTGCAGGTAATTACAGACAACAGTATCCTCTTTGCAAAATCACTGAATTCTGGGAAATGAACTGATCACCAGTATAGCCTTCTCCTTTTCTGTAGAATTGATATCAAATTCATCAGAACAATCCAAACACTGATTAAGACAAAGTATTAGTTGATTTTGGTTGAGTCATCTTTTGTTTTCATCCTTTTCCTATCCGGTATCTCAATCTCATAATTACTTTTGAATGTCACACATGGTACCACAACCGAAACACTGTTTAAAATAAAACATGGCCAATTATTTGCTTACTTACTACTAAATGAACATTGTCAAATTAAAATGTTATCTTATTTTCCACATGTAGTAAAGCTGAAGGGAAAGAAAAGAAGGCAAATGGTCCAATCTCCTTTTCTGCAGGGATTTCTGAAAAGAAATCATCACAAATGACTTGAAATATGCATTTTTTCCAAAGAAGGGCACAAGTACCTTCCGTGAGGTAGGGAGGATTTTGAAGACAGCAGTGCGCATGCAGTATTAGAGCTGAGCACATCCTTTCCACTGTGATTTTAACTGGTTTACCAATGCTTTGTTTTGGAACTAGCTTACCACCTTGACCTTCATGTTCAAAGCTTTTCTGCAAAGACTTTGGTTTCTGCAGGCTTTAGAGCAATCCTGCAGTAACCCAGTTCTTTATGTCAAGCATGTGGGAAGTATTTGGACTAAATTGGTTTACCAGTTCACTGCAAAGTGGAAGAAGATTGTTGAAATCTAGGTATCTCCCTGCAAGATTTTGGATATAGTTGCAGCTTAAAAATATAGAAAACACCCATCGATCTTGCAAGTTATTGAAATTTTTAATCACAGTCACACAGATCCATAGTGGGAGCTATGAGAAGCCCCAACCGGTGCGATATGCACTGGATTCAGATGAACTTCCCAAATAAACCTAGTCCCAAGGGATCAGCTTGTAAGGACTCAATTGTGCAAATGCTTTTTAGGTACCCAGACTGAGCAAGCAGGTCTGTCGAGCTTTCCTTGGGACAGCCGGGAAGCCATAAAGCATTCCCCAATGGTTTCCAGGGGCAGGCAAAATTGCAGTAGGCCTTCTTGACATGCTTCATTGCATCTCAGCTCACCAATAACCCTTGTTTTAGGGAACATGAGGCTGCTAAAGACAGTTTAACAGCATAGAAGTAAACCCTACATTAAACCAGCTAGCAGCCACATACGCCTACTTCATTGCAAGTCAGCTGCACAACCTTCCCTATATAATGGGCATCGTTCTCTGTGTAGGAAAGCCCTTCCCATAAATGCTGTTAATCTCATTCTAACCATACTTTTGTAAATACAATGACATGGTCAATGATCCCACTGAGACCACATTTCCTAATAATGAGGGAAATGGTATTTACAGGAAGGACTTAAATATTTCTTTTGTACTGGAGCATGCATTTTTGCATGTTGTATATGAACCCCCTAATACAACTATGGCTAATGTACCCATCTAATTAAATTTTTACAGCATTCCAGCATGTCAGTGTCAAATGTTTGCCTCCAGTTACCCTCCTCATAACACTGTCAAATAAACTCCTGCCTCTTTTATTTAGTGTCTGCCCCCCTCCTTCCACACCATGTGAAACTGAGGCATCGTCATCATCCTCATGAAGACAGAAAAACTGCCTCCTGCTTCCTCTTGTCCCAGCAGTGACCCCTAAGTTTTTAACTTGCCATTTCAGATCTGCTAATTTGCACAAGGATCCCATGTACTCTTATTCAACGCAAGGATTAGAATTTGGAGCTAAAAGATGATATGCGTATGCAGATTAAAGGAAGCAAACCATGTTTAAAACTTTATTTGTTTCACTTGCAGTTTTCCCTGCAGAAAAGTGAGGCTTCCCTGCTAGCCAGATAGCTGCTTGGAAACAGTTCGGGGAAAGATAAAACAGGAAAGCAATGAGCTTAAGGCTGGTAACTGTTAGGACATCAAAGCCAGGTGAAAAGGTCCATAAGGCACCTCTAGGTTATATCCCTCTAAATAACAAAAAGGTTTATGTTTGGGGATAAAGTGGGATTACTCCCCCAAATCAGGCATCACCAGAAAAAATAAAGACTTTGTTTAGTTCAGTCTGTTTAATCATCCCTTTACGACACAGGCAGGTCATCATGCAATCTCCCTGAATCCCCAGGTAAGCACTAAGTTGTTGCCTTTAATTAGGCTGCAAGTTATAGTTTAAATGCAGTGGCCCGACATCGCAATTAGGTATGCAAGATAAGAGCCCAATAAATGATTTCTTAAGTCTAATATTCTACGGTGAGGCCTTCTGGAGTACCGACACAATGGGTATTCTTCTCGCCATGCAGCAGATGCAAACAGGGGCATTCAAAGTGCGCCATTGTAAAGGAGCACCGCATACTGGTTTAATCCCTTAGTTTAAATGCTCGCTATTTGAACAGGTTCTAGAAAATAACCCTTCATTAATATCATTAGGAGTAAACTGGGGCCGAGCCCATTAGCTGCCTAGTTGCTGTAGATATGGTTGAATCTACATGACAATAAAATGTTCTTTTGGGGAGTTTATCAATTAACTCCAAATGAGCCTTTCGGGTTGAAAGGTTTCTCCAGCAGCAGATTTTCACCAATGAGTAAACCAAGATGAAAGCCAGGACTTCTGGTGGTGCCAGTTCCCTCCTCCTCATGGGTAATATCACAGACCAGGGTTTGATACAAACTTGAGCTCTGTGCCTCAGGGTTTGTGTTTTGTTTTTAGAGAATTTGGGACATTTATTTTTCCTGAAAATTCTTGAGCCTTTGCCACTTACAAAAACCACCGAGCAACGTCAAAGGCGTTTGTAAGTATGATGGGGCTTTTCATAGAAGAAACTGGGCAAAATATAATCCAAGAAATTATTACAAACAAGTCAGGCTTGTTCTGTGGAGGCTGAAGTCTTTTTTTCACTTGGACCACAAAACAAGGTTTAGGTTATGTCAAAAGAGATTAAGAGGCAATAATGCAGGCCCTAAATTCAGGGGTTTGAATAATCCTGAATTTGGTGTTTAGGTTGCCAGGTAAAGTGTCTGCAAATTGCGCAGTGCCCAGAAATGGGATTTGTACAAGTGAGAACAGTCAGCAAGGGACTGCATAAGTGGTCTTGTAGGGAATGCCAAGGGAAGGCATGGACTTTTTAAAGAGCTAAGGGTCTTCTTCCAGACCAAGCAGAGACCTTTCCTTTTTAAAAAAATCCATAGTCATGGATCCTCCATGGACATTCGAACACTGAATCCTTCCCACAGATGTGGAGAAAGGAGAGGTCTTCTCTGCCCCGTAACAGGGCTGGAGGGGAAATGGGACCAGGCTGGGAGAGGCAGGGTGCTGAGAGCCACCGCTTGCCTCCTGCCCTCTGCCTGGAGGCATTCAAACCCACATCTCTTACCTCACCCTGCTGAGCTTCCTCCCTACGCGACTAGGACTTGAGTCCTTTACTGCCCTCCCCGCGGAAAGGGCTCCCCGTCCTACAGAGCACTGCAGCCTGCAGAGAGGAGGAAACCTGTGCCAGGACCCCAGCAGGTTTTAGGTTGCTCCAATTTCAGGAGGGGGAAGCACAGAGGATCTAAACTAGCACGTGAAAAACCCACATGCTATCTAAATTTCACATTTGGTGATTAAGTCCTTTGGAGAGAGTATCCGAATCGCCATGTCAGTGGGTAAGCAGTAAGCTGGTTCAAACAAACAAGTGCTTTTCAGCAGGGGCTCACTCATAAAAATTTTCATATCTCATTAACCAGTTGATTCTGCAAACCTCCCCCACCCGTTAATTTTTTCCCCCCATCTCTTTCCCTTGGCATGCTTCCTATTTCTCACAGCAGCAGCTGCGCACAGTTGAATAGTAAATCAAACACCCTAAAAACTGTTGTTTTAATACAATGTCTAAGATTTCCCAATTCTCTTTTCCCCCCTTATTTTTCTTGATAACCATTCTGGCTCATCTTTGTCTGGTAGTAAAATAACTAAATCTGGTAGCAAAAGCCTGACCTGTATTTTTATTCTTTTGTAGAAATTAGTGGGTAGGTTAGTAAGTGAAAAGCAAGTAATCCACAAGCAGTTTGGATAAGTGGATATTACAGGCTTGTGTTGTTAATTGGTATTAAATACATTTTTTAAATTACATTTCAGTAGCAAATGACTTTTCTCATCAGACTCTCTTGTGGCAGAGCTATTTCTTTCTTCGTCGTGGTTATAAGTCTTTGGAGAAATCAGTGTACGCATCCCCCGCAGCCTTCATTTCATCCTCTCCCTGGGCCATGCCATCTGGCAGTGTCATCTCTCTCTAAGTCTTCAGGTGCCTCTGTTGGCCTGAAAAACTTTCTGAAAGCAGGTTGAGTTCACCATGTCTTAAGAGACATCCTCTCTAGGACGAAAGTACCTTCACAGGTTCCCAAAGGTGTTTGGAGGCTTCCCAGCCCATGGTGCAGCTTCAGAGCTGGCTTCCTGGCTCGAGAAAGGGTGAATGAATCCCCACCGGCAAGGCTGCAACTCTTTGAAGCAGATAGTTCACGGTAATCAAGGGCACAATCTGCTGAAGAAGTTATTGAACTTTTGTTATCTCTGTACGAGTTGGTTTGTCTAGTGTGGGACGCGCAACTTCTGGGTTAGTGTTCACATCTCCGGTTACACACAGCGCGAGGGTTTTTTCTGGTTTGTTTTTAATCTGGGCTGTGCAGTGGAACCAGCCAATGATAAATCCATCTCTGAGAAACGCAGTCTGTTATGAGTTAGGAGGAAAACTCTTTTGATTATACTTGCAACGTGCAAATTGCAGATGCAGTGCCGGTGACACCCTACTAGTGTAGTGAAACTGCATGTGGGGGAAAATGTCCTTCCCTTCAAGAACAGCCTTTGTGTTCCCTTCTCCTTTGAGAGGGGGACTGTGAACGCTGCCGAAGGCAGAGCACAGGGCAGGGGATGTACATGCAGCAGTCACATCACATTCTGCAAGCAGCTTTTTCTAATAAGGCTCCAAGAGCAGCAGCAAACTCTCCGTGTTGCTATCAGCGCAGCTGGGTGAATAACACCGCCTTTGCGACACGCTCGCTGACAAAAGCCAGGAAATTCAAAGATAAGGCCAAGACCACATCCTTGACTCCAGCCCTTCTGAGAAAAAAAAAAAAAAAGCTTGATGACAAGTCTGAGGGAGGAAACACCAGTCTCAGCCGTGGGTCCTTGCAGATTCTGTTGACGTCCCTCAGAGCTGGACAGGGAGGAGATGGCTATGGCCACTGGGAGTGCAGCAGTGGTGCTGTTAGTTGTCTGCTCGCTCCTGTAAGATGGCTCTGGTGGGAACAGAAAGAGGTCCTCAGTACTCACTGAAAGCCAAACCCTTCAGCATGGATGCTTTGGGTCCACACTGCAATTCTATATCCCCTGGCTGAAGCTGGGAACCCTTATGGGGAGCTGGAGAGGCTCTAGGAACCGAGAGAAGATGTGGAAGTGTAACGTAACCTCCTGGCTGCCCACTTCTCTCTTTTTGTAGAACGGCATCTGGGGAAATCACTACTACTACCTCTCTTTATGCTCCTGCTCCCTTTTTGTGGGACATTATGCTTTTTGTGGCTTTTGGTCTTTTGAAGTTAAGTTTGTTATACAGTCTTGGTGAGTGCTTTGTGGCTTGTGGCAGTGTGTAGGCGAAGAAAAAGGACAAGGCTGTGCTGAAGGCAGTTTGGTCTCTGTTGGTAGAACCGGCTGTTAAAATCAAAGCCAGTTTCCTAAACCGTCTTTAAAAACCACTCCAGCAAGCTCTGCTCCCTGCTGCTCGATGTCCCTGTCTTCTCAAAGCCACACCACCCATGCTTGTTTTGGCAGATCGCTTGCTCTCCTCCTCCTTTTCTTACTGAAGTCGTAACTCCAGAGCCTCCACCCATGGTCCCATGCCTCGCACTGGTTTCTGCTGGTCTGGCAGCACGGCCAGCAAAAGAACAGGATTGGGAAAGGTCTGCAGACCTTTCTGGGCTAAATATCTTTTATGTGGGACTGGACTGACTGACCGGCCTGAGGTACATGTGTTAAGAGTGTATGGTACTGCAGCTAACATTAATGATTTGTGGACAGGCCATAGTATTGTAACTAACCAGATTAATACCTCATCTGGTAAACAAATTCTGTGTAGCAGTACAAGTTGCACGCTGTCCCCAGAAGACCATAACAACTGCTCTAGAGCCATTACCACCTAACTAGCAAATAAATATTTGGGCATGGAGGCTCGTTTGAAAATGTGGATTATTTCCTGAGAGGCTGCAATGGCTCCTTTAGGTAAACACTAGCTGAGGGCACTCTCCGTAAAGCAGATTTTTGACCTGGTGGACCTTGGCTAGCAGGCAGGCATGTGTGCCCGGGCAGCGAGCCGGCGGGCTGGGCTTCGCTGGGAGGCCAGCAAGCCCCAGGCTGGGAGCAATGTCTTGTTTCATCAAATAATGTGTCTTCCCCTTCCCACCCTGCTCCTCACTTCTTTTCCATTTCTCTTCAGAGGCGGCAAAGGTGCTTTTCCAAGCAAGGAACTAGCGACATGAGTATTTAAAAAGCTTTAAAAAATGCTTTTGAGTTTAAAATCAGGGTTGGTCAAATGAAGCTTTAAGAAATACTGTACTGGGGCTCCTTTTCCAGGGATGTTAAATTTTGCTTTTGCATTTAAGGGTTGTGTTTCAGCAGACAACTAACTTCTCGCCGCCTCGCAGGACACCTCCATATTGGCTCTGCGAGGCTCTTTCTCTGCACTCTGACTTTTTTTCAGTCGAGTTGCTCCAAAGCACATTTCCAAGGCTGAGGGAAAAGTTCTGGAAGCAGGTTAAGCATTACGCTCCCATTAAAAAGATTGATTTGGTATTGAAGTTAGGGAACCAGATAAGCTCAGAGGAATACGAGCAAGATACGGAGTTCTGGCTCCCTTAGTGGTCGGCTCCCTCGGTTAGGGCTTCGGTGGCTCGTACCCTAATCCCCGCAGACTGTCTGGTGACTACACTGACATCAGCTGGCTTCAGTCCAGGGTGCTGGGAGGTGTCCATATCGTAGGATTCTCCACCAAAACAGACTACTTCCAGCTGAAATACTCCTTGAAGCCGAGCCCAGAGCCCCTGGCAAATGGCTAAGCGCTGTCCTTGTTACTGCGTGTCCCTGGGGGAGGCATCTTCACGCCAAAAGCAAAAAAGAAAAACGTAACCCCCAAAACCTGAAGTTGGGTTTGTTGGGACAGGTGACGTTCAGAGATGCTGAATATTCCACACGGTCAGCACAAACTGGATTTGCAGCTCTGAAAATCAAGGCACTCGATTTGTGTCACTGAACAGTGAGATTTAGGGCTTTGCTTCAAAAAGAGGTTTCAAAGATACCCGGAAAAGCACGAGCCTATTTTAGGTGATGTTAAGTCCTAACTGCTCTTCTGAGGTTTTGAAAATCTTTCCCACTCTCCCTAAATTTGAAAACATTGTCTTCAAGTGCTGTCAAGCTAGAGCTCCTCGGTAATGCTAAAATTCACTTGAAAGAATGTATTTAACAATGAATACGCTCAAAGATTATGCATGGATTCATATGCATGGATTCAAAGACATTGTCTCATAGACAACTGCAGCATATTGAATCTCATATTGAGGAATCATTTCACAGCGCTTGACTGTATGTTTTAGTCCTATCTCTTTGCATCTTTATCAGAAGCCCATATATGTCATCATTCATCTCTCTCCTTGAAACAACGGAATTACAGAGTTTGCTTGCTGAAAAGTGTTGAGGTAAACTTTTTTTTTTTTTAAAGTGATCCCTCTGGCTCTAGGAGAAGAAGGGACCTGTGTGGGGATTTGCCCTTTGAGGAAGGTGAAGGGTGCAACTGGAGTTCAAAACCATACGGATTTGGGCTTTATCTCCTTCTCTCTGAGCCTACGAAGGCACAAGAAATCTGGTGAATTAATCTGTTGGGGGGGGGGGGACATGCTTTGCCACAGACACCAGAAACACAATTGTGCTCAGGATGTTTTTTATTATGAGAACTCACACTCTGCAGGGAAGGGGAAACGGGGGGAGGAGGGCTTTGAGCAGAGACAAGCACCAACTCTCGTCAAAAAATTAAAGTCCTTGCAAATATCCCCGGCATCCCTGCACGGAAAGGGTTCTTGGGGAGATTTTTAAAAAATCATCAGCATGAGTCTGTTCTCCCCAGCAGTATTTCTTGATGATGACAGAGCCCCTCTTTCCCTTCCCCCCTTGCTATCAGCTGGCTAATCTGCCTGCACATTCTGACACACAGCTGCGAGAGATGAAAACTGTACTGTTGATAGATGAAACTTTGGATAAGATTACATGGTTTTGAATATCTTGATGACATATTTGTCTGAAAAGTCTTTTAGAGGACAGCCTAATATAAATGCACGGAAATGTTTCTAATGACTAGCATTTGTCTACGTACTTGGTTTGGAAGATTAACATTCACGTGTTCTTCGACTGTCATTTGCATTTGTATGTGGAGGCAAACTTTTCAATAATCACTTCTTCATGCCGAGAAGAGTTAACAATTTATTCAAAATACACAAGGCCAAATTAGTCCCTTCTGTAAGGCTGGGAGCTTTGGTGGAGTTGCACCAGCGGTGGATTTGGCTTCGCTGCGCTCTGCAGCAGCCGCAGCTCCATGCCCAGGAGACGGCACGTGCTGACCTTGCCTGTGGTAAGGACGAAAATCCCCCCCTTAGAAAGACAGAACGCGCTACAGAGCAAAAGGGGGGGGGGGGAAACCCCCACCACCCGAGGTCAGGACAATTGCACCTTCCCCCTGTTTCGCTGTGCTGAACTCTGGCTTGTTTTCTGTTTCGCACTGATAAATGAATGCAGTAGGACTTATCGTAGCGTTTTTATTCTTACTCTCACAACACCCTGTAGCGTGGCTGGACCTCCAGAGTCCCATTCTTCCTCTGGGGGGAGGGCAGGGAGCGCTTTATTTTGACAAGTATTGCCACTACTAGTAAGAGTGTGGCACCTGGATGCTTTTGAGTCCTGCCCTGGCCTACAGCTTTCTGAATTGTAGGATTTTAGGTGCCTCAATCACTTTAGACAATGCACCTGTAAGAACTCTTGAAGAAAAGAAGCTTCCGTTCCTAAAATACAGAATTACTTCTGGAAACCCGGTCCCATTCAGGTCACAGCAAGGATGTATCTGTATTTATTCACCGCAGTTTTGCCCTGACGCAACAAATGTTGACAGAGGAACTTCTTTACTGAGGGTCAGAAAGGGCTTTGGCGGACCGCACATTAACGTGTACCTTTACATTGTTCACTAATCATGCAAAAAATAACTAGAGCTCATCTGTGCTGCAGTAATGTGAAGCCTCTGCCCTCCTCTTTCCTGCAGGCAGCATAAAATGAAGATACTCCTCAAATCTGGCTCCTAGATGATACGTTCCAGATGTCTGGGCTAAAAAAAGTGTAACTCAACACTCCAGAGCTGCACTTCTGAAATGGTGGGGTGTCCTTTCCAAGGGCGTGCAGGAAAGGGGGCTACAGGGAGCCACTCCATTCACAACACTGGACGGTGCTCAGCACAGCTGGGAGAGGAGGCGGCACGTGGGAAGGGGAGTTGCAGGGCTGAGTATTTTATGAAATACGGTTGGGGTGAGGAAAGACAAACACTTGTGGAGACTGGTGGAGCTGTGCATCCCTGAGGGCTTTGGCCAGTTGCTTAAACATAAATGAACCTTTCGATCTGCCTCTAGTGAGCTGAAACCAACTCCATGAAATCAGCAGGTACCACCATGCACCACGAGCATTATTTGTGTACTGATGCTGTGGCAGATACGGTCCTTTGGTTACAGAAGGCTTTTGCCTTGATGTTGCTGGCTGCTGTTCTGAGCTGCCCAAAGGTTGTGCAAACCCTTAAGAAGGATGCTGCACCCTCCACTGACCAGGAAAAGGTGGGAAGGAAACCCCTCAAGACATTCCTCTGCATGAGGAGAGTGGTTAGGAGGACAGCAAAGCACATCCCAATAGGCTGTTCATCTGTCCTCCTCTTTAACGCGCACTACTGTATCATTTTCCAATCATTTGCTCTTATTACTGCGAGACTTCTGGTTATAGATGAGATATTTTAGCCCAGAAGAGTTACTTAGAGCTAAACTTTCCTTAGTACTTGAAAATATCGCAATTACCTGGTTGCCCCTTCTTGAATACTGTACATGCTTCTTTAAAGGCTTCTGAGTTGAGCGTATCTTTGTCTGGCAGTGTTGTACAATCACAGATACAATTTCATTTTGCTTCCTCTCCACATACCACCGTGTCTCTGTAGACTTGCACTGACACTCTTTCCCCTTTCGGAATATGTTGACATCTTGATGTCTTCTCCATAGACTCACACTGACACAGTGTTAGGGACTTTGTGATGACACCGCAGCCCACGTTAGTGAATGGTGAAATAGCCCTGTCACAAACTATCTTATGAAATATCAAAACTGTTTAAAAATGTAGTTTTCCACGCAAAAAAAAGGAAAAAAATCCTGAGGGCCTTGAGCTTACCTTGAGGACTGATCTGCTCAGTTATATACGAATATGGATGCATAAGTAGAGCATTTTAACCTATGACAAATATAAAGAAGGACTTAATGCCTATACTTTATCAAAATTGACAGTAGCTAGGAATGATGTTCTTGACTTGTGAACGCATCTTATGATATTTGTCTAATACAATGCATCTTATGATATTTGTCCAATACAGGTACTTTAAAACTCTGATATTTGAGACTAAACATTTTGGGGTTTTCTTTATATGAAGCATAATAAGCAAACTTGAACTGGCCAAAATCGGGGGGGGGGGGGGGG
>VFFE01007257.1:1265823-1276323 GCA_008921705.1 Burhinus oedicnemus
CATTCTCCCCTTCTATTTGGCACTGGTGAGGCCACAACTGGAATACTGTGTCCAGTTCTGGGCTCCCCAGCTCAAGTGGGACAGGGAACTTCTGGAGAGAGTCCAGCGTAGGGCAACAAAGATAATTGGGGGATTGGAGCACCTCCCTTAGGAGGAAAGGCTGAGAGAGCTGGGACTCTTTAGCCTGGAGAAGAGAAGGCTGAGGGGAGACCTTATTCTTGCTTATAAGTATCTAAAGGGTGGGTTGAAGGAGGATGGAACCAGACACTTTTCAGTGGTTCCCAGGGACAGGACAAGGGGTAACAGGCACAAGTTGGAACATCAGAAGTTCCATTCAAACCTAAGAAAAAACTTCTTTACGGTGAGGGTGACAGAGCACTGGAACAGGCTGCCCAGGGAGGTTGTGGAGTCCCCTTCTCTGGAGATTTTCAAGACCCGCCTGGATGCAGTCCTGAGTAATGTGCTGTAGGCATTCCTGCATCGGAAGGGGAGTTGGACTAGATGATCTCTAGAGGTCCCTTCCAACTCTGAAAATTCTGTGATTCCATGATTCTATTTTCCAGAAATATATAGTTAATTGTCAGTAAGGACTGTGAAGAAGGCATACCTAAAATGAGGTAAAATTAAGTACTGGGTACCTTTCCTTTCCTTTTAGTTTTGCCCTGCAGCCTGCTCACCTAACTGGTGTCCCGTCCCTCAGCTTTCTGATAGGTTTTCTGATAAGACCAAGAGCTACACCCATCCAGGGTACTGCATATTGCGATATTATTTTTCTATCCTATTAATTTGCAAGCATGGTGATGAAAATTGCTCCTAGTCAGAAAGACTGATGTACCAAGCACTTCTCTTCTGTCTGTTTACTGCTACCTGGCTGCTGATGCTGAAGAGCATTGATATGCTACGGGTGTTCCCTCCTCAAAGCAAGTCTCACACCTCTTGTTGTCTTTATTTTTGTAATTTTGCCCTTGCCCCAACCACTCCAAGCCTCTGAAGAAGTTTGGAGTTGGGCTTCGCAGCTCTGCTTATGAGTCATAGCAATATTCTCACACATCCCAGCATATTAGCTAGGGGACTTGCGAAACAGAGGAAGGACAGAGAATTATTAGTTGAAATTCCCAAATGAAGGGCCAAATGCTGAAAAACTTCCTCTGCTTTTATTCAGTCCTAGCTCAGGCAAAATTCTTGTGTAGCATCAATAAATAGTTATCTGCTAACTAATGAAAGATAGTTATCTGGTAAGTTCCAGTCATCAGACTTTCAGTCTGGGCAGCGACGTTAGGGGCTCTTGGCTTTTAGACTCCCAGCCTGGGTTTGCAGGACTACCGCTCAGGAAATTAAATCATGGTAGGCTTGCACCACATTTTCGTGTTTAAAATGATGAAGAAGCTACCACTCCTGATGGGAAGCCTTGCTTCTAATCCTGCCAGCTGCCATCGGAGTCTAAAGGAGGACGATTGTCTCCAAACCTGGGTATTGTTAAAAGCAGGTGATAGGGAAGATAAGGAGGGGGGTTACCAGTCGTTCCCGCTTATGCAGACTCTACATGCTTGTACTTCTGACCCCAAGATCAAGTTGCAGATAGCGATGTATGTAAAGTTTAGTTATCTTTCAGAGAAGCCACAAGAAGCCTAAAACTGAACTTCTTTTTTTTCCATGAGGAAATCCTGTAGCAGCCCTACTCTGCTACGGCAACGCCAGCTTTGCAGCACCTTTGCTGCAAATAGGCATCGCAGGAATTCACGCTGGGTTCCTGGCTCGCAGTCAGAATGAAATTTCTACACAGACAGAAAAATCCTCTCTGAAGAAGGGTGCTCCCGGGAAATGAAAGGACAGACCCGCAGGAACTGTCACCTCCACTGATCTAACAACCGTTTGCCCAGCTGAGGCTTGCCGTGAAGTGTTTACTCATCTGCCTTAGCCCTGGAAAATGAAAAGGAGGTTAAAAATTAATCTTTGCAGCTGGCAACTGCTGGAGTGAGCTGACATGGTGGTGCAATTTTTTTCCAATACCAGGAATGTTATGTAGCAGTGGAGTGACCAGACATCAGGGTTCACGGGTGGTAGCTTGACCCATGCAACTCAAGGTACTACGTGACCTTTGTGGAGTTAAGTGCACCTTTTTGCACTGACCTGTTTAATTTTGGTGATATGAAGGTGTCGGTATCCCGATTCTTCACTGTGACAGTGCCCATCCAGCTACAGGCAGCCTTGCACTCCCAGCCGTACTTGCAGATTAATGTGGCGTGATGGATAGCTTTCCTTTAAATTTGCAAGGGTACATTTGCTAACGGCAGGCTATTTGAGTCGTCTGGAAAACTCTAGAAACCTTCTGGTATATCACCCCTCTTATTAGTGGCTCCTAGCGCTTGATTTTGGATCGTCACTTGGAAAAGGACACAGCCAAGTGCTGCTGGAATCAACTTTAGGCTGAACCTTGAATTTCAGGCAGATAAAAAAATAAATCCCTGTTAGAAGAGACTGCAGGGGATGGAATCTAAACCTGCTGGGGCTAAACTAACACCAGAAAGTGCTAGCCTGCCACTACGCGAGGCCAGTCTCTAAGTAGTTGGGTAGTTACCTTAACAGCTATAAAAGGTGTAAATCTGTAGAGGGGACAGAAGGAATAAAGAGAGAAACTGCCCTACCTGTCTCCTGCTCCACAGGGAATAACGCAGGCTACATTCACAGTAACTGATCCTGGTAAATGCTCTAAAGGGAGAGAAAAAAGCTGTGACTGAAATCTCTGTACAAATTACAGGGAGACAAATCTGTATCTCTGGCTCTCTCTCTCTCAGTTTAATTCCTACGCTTGCAAATAAATAAGATCCACCATTGCTGAAGACCTTTAAGCCCCTTCGTACCACACATTAAATACGGAACTCAACAAGTTCAGGTAGGGAAAGACGCCTCCAGCAGCGTCATGAGGTTATCACTGTTTCCCCAGAACAATAAATGCAGCGAGCGTGTGATAGGTGTGTATTGTCTTAAAAAACATCTCAGGCTTTATATTAAGAAGAGGCAACAGACCACCGCCTTTTTGTTACGAATACGAGTAGTGGTAGAAATGTGTTCCTGCCCTGTGTGGATGGCTCCGGGGGCAGGGGCGATAGTTTTTAGCTTTTCACGGGCCAAGCTGATCTTGAGAGCAGAGGAGAATAAAGCTGAAATCGGTAGTTACATTTCAGACGCTCGTAGCGCATCGCGTGTGGCCATTAGGGCAGGATTAAATAAACATCATTAGCGCAGTCCCTTCTGAAAGATGGTTCTGCAAAAGGATTCGAGTGCACACCTATTCTGCACCCTGCTTGAAGTACTAGTGCCGCTCCACCGCTAGAAGCAACTGCCTTTTGAAGGCAGTTCAGAGCCACCGTGCAGTCGCTTAGCTTTATAGTTTGCTAGCTGCATGTCATCTTTGAAGGCTGGGAAATTGCAGTGGCAGTACCGTGATTCCCAGCCGAGTGAAGCAGACACTTGACACATTTCATCCCTTGCAATTAAGGGAGAAAAGCGGAATCGGGGGAAAATTCAAGCAGCATTTTAGCAATAGGCCACTCCCTTACCGAGGTGAAGCACAAGCATCACCCACAGATATATGCAGGACTGCTGCTAAGCACAGACAGTAGTAAGCGCATGTGGACTTTGCATGAGAAAGCCTCACACTTAGAAGACTTCGTTTATTGCTCTTAGTCATTTACAGACATCCTTCTAAAGCGAGGAAGCTCAAGCGCAATCAAACCCTGTGTGCAAATTACCAAGTCAAATGCTGTTGTTCTGTTCTCTTTTAATATCAGAGCGCAAACCTCCCAGTGCAAAAATACAATCTTGTGATAAAATGACTAATACATGACTAAAGCCGTTTTCCATTGTGCAGGCATAGCTTTGGGGATCATTTGTTTTTCATGGTAGATCCCTCAGACAGTGAATTCCTCTGGTGGTTGGGATTATATTAATGACCAGGACTGTTAGTCACCTCAAGGGAGCTGAAATAGGATGCCACTCTGGTTGCCATTATTAATTCCAACTGCAGGTGTGAAAATTAATTTCATGGGTATTTTTATCACTTCCTTTTAGTTAAGGATTAGAGTTTCCGAATGACCCAGACTCCGGATGGAGACAAATCTGAACCGGGTCTGCCCAGCACTCCCGTAACAGTGAGCTAATCCTGATGGAGTAGGAGGGAAAAAATGGGGTATAAGACTTGCCATCCCTTGCTCGGTAAAGACAATTAATGACACTGAAAGATATCAGATGTCATCATGATATACACTTCTTTGCACCAAGACTCTCTAAAGCAATCCAGTAAATTGCAGGTTGTTTTCATTTCTGTGGAAGAATAACACATTTGCCAATAGCGGGAGAAAAAAGGAGAAGTTAAATATATCAAACCAAATCAAACGTAGCTGATTAGAAAGCTACAGTTTCCATTTGCTGGCACTGGTACTGTTTTCACATAGATTTTCTGACAGATGCTGCGGTATCTCCGTAGTCAAGAAGACAGCTCCAGCAGCCAAGCTTCTGCCACAGAAAGCGAACCTGGCGTTGCTCACCGCAGGTGGAGTTGGGCTGTTGAATTTGGGGAATGGGAGGGGAAAGGCTGGGAGGGGAGCTGGCTCACCTTGGCTGGAGAGGACAGGAGATGTAATCAGCTGGATCCATTGCGGAGGGACAGGCTGGGAAGTGGGGAACACCCCCGTCCCCCCTGCTTCTGCCCATGATTAAGCCTCAGCTCCTGCCAGTTCAGCTGGTGAAGGTGTTGGCTCCAAACCTGTCCCGTGTTCATTGACACCCTCCTCCTGCCAGAGCTGGGTGAGTAACGCTCGGAAGATAAGCAGGTTAGGCCAGATTCAGTCATATAATTAAAGGCTGGAGGTAATGTGAGATCCTTATGTGCTCTTCTACGTACACCTCATCTGGGGTTTTGATTTATAATACGTCGCGCTCACAACCACCTTTCCTCCTACTGCTCTCATCACGTCTGAGGCATCCCTGCCGCGTGGGCAAGCACTCTGCCTTCTCCAGACACGGACGGACAGAGGACCAGAGGTCCTGTCCAGCTCCCTTCCCGAGTGTGCCGCGGTCATCAGCCCCCCCATCTAGCTTTACTGTAAGCATCTCTCCTTATTGCTGCCCTGCAAAGCCTTTTCGACCTGATCTCTCTCCCCTTGCACCTCCCGCAGCCGTTCCTGAGCTCACGGCGGGGGGAAAAGCTGCCGCTTGGAATTGGCTTCACTTTGCCGTCGCCCTCCCTGCACAGAGAGCGGCGAGAGCCGGGGAGGGCTCCACGCCAGCCCTCCTCCCTTATAATGAACCTTTTTAGGTCATCTAAGCCAAGAACCTTGTGTTGCTAAAGACCCCCATCAGTTACTTTAAGCAGTTATCGTGTTTTACTGTTTACACTGCATAAGCCCCGAGCGTGGCGTTCAGCCCATCGCACGCAGCGCAGTTTATCACCAAAAATTAATGTCTGTGCCATCTCTCGCTTCTAGACATTAAATCACAGAGTTGTTTAAAATTTACTGAGGTTTGTAACTTTTAATGAAGACCGCCTCAACCTTCACAGTTACACGTCAAAACATCGCGTCAGAATCTTGCCCTCCTCACCACTTACTGAACGTTGACTTTCAGAAAGAGAGAGCGTATAAAATCCACTTATTTCTTCATGCTGCCACTGCAACCGGTCCTTACTGTTGAAACAACTTAATGCAGAGCAGAAGGGAGAAAAGCAGCGATGATTTTTCTGAGCTAAAATAGACACAAATGCAGTGTACGTATCGCAGGGCATTGTCAGGACAGCTCAGATACATAACATTAATGTAATTGATTTATTCTCTTAACTAACATTAGTTTTCTGCTTCTGTAGAGTTTTCAGATTAATTTGTGCACAAATTTTTACCAGATTCCCTATTTACCTGCTCCAGCTCCTTTCAGAGCAAATACCACATTATATAACTGAACATGATCATCCAAGTTATAAATGATAAATTCCACCATAAAGTGTGATAAAAATCTTTATTGCGATTTCAGTTTTTATTTCTTTTAGATAAATAGATTTCTTTTTTCTTTTTTAGCATCAAAATGTCTTCATTGATTTTTACATTTAGGCAAAGCCATTCGTGAAAATTAGTAAACTAGGACACGCATCATGAAAGAAGCGCCGGACAAATCTCGTGACACCAACCTTTAGCCACGTCTTTTCAGTTGCACCTCTGTGCTGTCTTCCCTTCAGACAGAGAAATTGTTTCTGGATCATACGAAGTTACTTGGAATATTGCTGGCATTTTACAAACGTTAGAAGCAAGCAATGAAAATATCCTGATTGCTAAAAAAGCCGTCCCTTCCTTCAGACTCCGGGTACACAGAGGAAACTCCCGCGCTCAGGCGTAGCACCGACGCTGCCTCTTCCATATAGTGACTGTCAGGCACTTCCAGGGAATAAAATGGAAGCAGCAGCTATTACCTCGCAATTCCTAGAGCTAAAACACAAGCCCTCTTGGATGCCACACAAAAGCAACCAAGATGTGTGTTTAAGCCTGCCTTTTCCAGCTACTTTTTTCAAATTTAGCAAGAGAAACTTTCCACACACGTGACTAGAGGTTGTATATTTAGGGTCTGTGCAGACTGGCCAAACAGGTGACTCTGTAGGAAAAGAAAAGAAAAGTTTTGGGGTTTTTTTTTCTCTCCTTTTGCCCAGTTTTCAAACGCGGCAGGTCTGGTGGATTCGGTGACATTAATGCAAAACCGGGAAGTGAAGAGGAGAAACGAGTTTCATTAACAGAGAGAATTCTACATAAAATATACCAGAGATGATGGAGGAAAGGAAGAGCCAGCCAAGATGTTCAGCTGCAAGTGGAGTCCAATTTGATGCTCAGCGTGAGTTTAAAGGGAAGATTTTCTCAGCCTTAAAATAAAAGAGCAGTATCAGACGCGTATGGGGCAGAAAACTGTCGTCACAGAAATGGATTGTACCAGGCTCGGGAAAACCGAGAGTGGCAAAAGTAGCTCATTTCGCCGCGCTGCATTTATAGATGGGCTCATTTGAATGCTCCCAGGAGGACGTGCTTTATGCATCCAGACTGAATACGCAGGCATCCGAGCACGCAGTACCACGATAATAAGACCCGAGCGTCAAGGCCATCCGCCACAAGTTAACTGGGAATTTTGCCTTTGAATTTGGGGGAGCAGACCTGATTTCCTGCCAGCAGATCCACTGATATCTTTCATTTCTTGCAGCGCCAGCCCTTTGACGTACACAAATTGCTAACATCAAGGACCCGATCCTGCTCCCACTGAAATCAACACCAGTGTTGTCACTGGTGTCAACGGGATCAAGGGTTCAATCCTGCAGTTCTTGAAGTCGATAGGGTTGGGCTTTTCTCTGCATATAAGGAAGGTTGCGTTAATACTGCAGAACGGGCCTAAATTATATTGATTATTTGGATTTAAAGCCAAGCATAAAAACCGGATTAAGGGAAAGGGAGAGAGGAATGTTTGAGAAAGCGCGTTTAGAGCAGCATCCGTTCATGGTGCGCACCGGGCCAGCAGGAACTCAGCCGGAGCAGAGGCTGCAGTGGCACAGCCTCAGTTAGCCAAGTCCGTCGGAAACTATTGGGGGGGAACAGAGAGAAGAAATTCACCGTGGAGATCCTTTCTCATCTGCTCCTTCTAAAGTCAACCTTTGAGTCTCTCGTTCTTTATTAAAAATAAACAAAACATTGACAGAAGACATTTTTGTCACATACATACACACACAGTAATTGATTCTCCTTCTTCGCCTCTGCTTCTTTTCCCTCTTCTCCGATACAGGGTTGTTCTGTGTTTCTGTAACACTACTGGCAAATCAGGATTTATCGTGCATATGTTTGTGTTCCACTTAATAAAAAATATACCTATATTTTCAGATAAACTTTGTTAGTAATTCATGAGGTAAGTGACTATTTATGCTAATAAGGGAGAAATACATTCTCAAGCATAATGCATTACATAAATTTGAATGCAAAATGTTCAATTATGAAGTAAATACAGGTAATGCAAATAGTAAATTACATCCAATAAAAATATATAAAGAATGTGTCTTCAAAGAGAGAGAGGCTTTTATTTGCGTCTGTGAGTTGTTTAAAGAGAAAAGAATTAATAAATACCGAATTGCTCTTATGATGATTTAGCTCATAATTCACCAATCCGTAACGACTCCCAGCAATCAGACTGTTGTTTCATACCCTCCAATATAAGGCAGGACTGTTTCCTCAGCAATTTTATCCCTACCAGATTATCTCGTCTGATTCTATTAATTCTCTGCCATAAATCTGCTAACAGTGATATGTGATTTACTTACCCTGTTAACTGATCTGAAGACTGTTAAAAGGATTTATCTAGCACTGCACCTAGGAGCAGTTTATGCCTTATCACTCTGTTACTCCGAAGAAGTCTTTCTGAAATCAATTTGGCTGGTTTCATAGTTAAATTCGGCAGACACTGTTTAGTTCTGCACCATAAAATAAGACACTAGATAAACAAAAGGAGCAGGAACTGTACTTAACGTGTTGGTCTTGATATGTGTTTAAGTTGTAACAAATTACACTCTGAGTCCTAACTATAACCTGCACATTCGCTTCTGCTAAATCTTCTGTGTTGGATGCACACACACACGCGCACACACGTACACACACACACACACACGCTTCACCAATGGAAGGTCTTGCATACGCTGCTGGCGCGCTCGTCCCAGCGCAGGGCGATCCGAGCGTAGTTGGAGTTAATGTTTCACGTCCCCCTGCGCGATTTGTCAGAAACACTCTCCCACGATAAATATACATTAGTTTGAAGGCTTAGGAACCGGGTCAGCAGCAAACTGGGAGCGAGCAGGGCTCCACGTTCTGTCGTCGAGCAGAGATGCTCATGAACAAACCGGAGCAAGAGGCTGGGAGAGGGACGCTGGCGTTTTCCCTCTGCCTGGCTCAGGGCAGGATTGTTGCAGTGCTGGGAAAAGGGAGCAGTCTGGGGGAATTGGCCCGCGATAACTGTGGAAAAACTGAAGACTGAATAGCTCTAATTGAAATGAAAGTGTGTGATTGTTATGGAAGAAACACTGTTAATAGAGGACTGTAAATGTTTAGACACCCATTGTGAATAGCCAAATAATAAAGAAAAATACTACTAAAATGAGAATTATATAGCGTAGGGAGGAGGATGTTGCTTCTGAAGGTTCTCCAAAAATTGCTAATAATCTTTTTTTCTCTACTGCGCTGAACAGTAGAGATATTTTGGTGCAGCAGTTCTGTGTAACAATCACACGAGAACAATATTGTACAACTAATAATTTTACTTGCTGTTCTGGTAGGTCAGAGGTTCAATTTAATTTGCAGCACTTGCTTACATTGGTGCCAATTAAGAGACGGTCCCCATTAGCTCACACAATTTCATACTCTTTGTCTAGAGTTCAGAGTTTACTCAGGAAATTTACTCGTTTGCAAATGTAGCACTTTGAATCCTCACGTCCAAACAAACTATTCTGTGGGGCTGGAGCCACATTTCCACAGCCATCTATCAAACGGGCCAGGGAAATACTACGATCGTACATTCTGAAAAGCAATAACCTTTTCATTTAAAAATATTAGCACGCATTTTATGTCTCTCATAGGTGAGCATGTTAAGTGATCTACAGTACCACATTCATCTTGCTCAGGGAAAAAACAAATACAGGGAATTGGACTGTCCTGGGGGGATTTATGCTGCGAGCCTGGAAGTTTTGTTGATTCCAGTGACGTGAAGAAATAGGAAAGCCAGCCCGAGTAGTTAAGTCGTATTAACTTTGTCATGAATCGCAATCGGCAAGATAAAGCCGGCAGATGTCCACGGCTCCCTGTGTGCCAGTGTGTTTCGGGACCGTGCAGAACTACATTTCAATTTTGTTAGCGATGTCGGCAGCATTTTTTAGCTTTACGGAATTGCCTCTCTGATAATTTCTAATTGTAGTTATCTTCCTAAATTTGCAGTATGCCCTACCTTTTTTAGCTGCCAGGAACAGTACATGCTGTATGACTTTCAGATGTTAGTACTGGCACTCAGACCGATAATGGCATAGTCAGAAGATGTTACCCGTTCGTAAATCCACTCGCCAAGTACTATTTCCTAAGCAGAGATTCGTTGGCTATTGCAAATGATGGTTTTCACAGTCAGTGAAAAATTACCCAGAGACGCACCCGCACCTACAAAGTAATACCCTGCGCGCAGTTATAAATAGCAAACTCCGAGGGGGAAGGGAGCGGGCGAGGGGAGAAGGAAGGATTTGAAGTACAATGTTCAAGAAGCTGGTTTAATATATGACCAAGTGTCAGAAGTCAGGTTTCTGAGAATTACTTTTCAGATAAACAACTTTATAGCACTGCACTTAATCTTACTTACTAGAGACATCTCATTTATCACGGAATTACAAGTAACTTTAATTCTATCGATATTCCCATAAAGCCCGGGCGGAAAATCGAGCCTGGCAGCCCCGGAGGC
>VFFE01007257.1:1285943-1313313 GCA_008921705.1 Burhinus oedicnemus
CCACCCCCCCCCCCCCCCCGCCCAACTTAACTGCTTCCAAATTCCCTGATGAAAGCATTTGAATATGTAGGAAGAGCGGCTGGAGCCTGCGATGCGATTCCGTGTTTTGTGGTGTGGGATGAACAGATTTTCCTTTCCGTAGGGTTTCCTCCTGCAAAGTCATTGTAGAGGAGGGAATACTGTAAGATTAAATCTGGTTAAAATACGATATTCATGTCACACCAGATACCGTCTCCAGACTGTGTGCAGTCTTTCAGCTTCCTTTATTGTGAAATCCTTTTAAAATAGCACAGTATAGAGTAGAAAACTTATTGAAGTATAACTCTCTCGCACCAACTCTGTCAGATAAAATGAAGGAAAGCGATCGGCCTTCCTAAATTAATAAATATGCTTGGTGTCTCTGACTGCCTTCATGCTGTCTTACTCTCTTTGACTCTTTCCGTATTAATAAACTGATAGTTAAATCAAGCGGCTGAATGAATGAATGCGCCTTGCCGGTGGAAGGGGGTTGGTGCCATCCTGTTTGAGGTCTCCGGCGATGTGGGTGAACGGTTGTGGTTTTGGAGCAGGGATGGCCACAGCAAAGGCTGAGACTGCTAAAAGCAGGCTGACCACGTCGCTTTCGGGATGCTCTTCAGGTGCGAGGCTTGAGTACCGAGTCCTCTCGGCCCCGTGCATTAGGAACAGGATGGATTCACCGATGGGCATGAAAGCAGAGGTCATCTTGAGGAAAATGACACCAAAGGTCTACGGGAGTCATCTGCCTTAAGAGATCCCGGGCCGTGTGCCAAGTAGTGCATTTAAGGAAGCACCTTTCTCAAAAAAAAACCAACCCCAAAACCCAAAAGAAAAAGAAAAAAACCCAAAACAAAACAAAAAAAAGGAAATGAAACGTGGTTTTCAGTGGCATGTGGGGACCGTTTCAGTGCGCCTGTCCCACCTTTGGGTGGGATGTGGGAGAGGGATCATTCAGCTGGCACCAAACCTGCAGCAGATTTGTGGTTTCAAAGCTGCAGAGCTGCTCTGGAATCAAAATGCTGAAAGAGCGCCTATAGTTTGTCTTGCTTTTGTGTTTTTTTTTTATTCAAACCGATCAGACTTGTGGTTTATCCTTGCTCTGATTATGCCGTACGGTTACAGTAAATGGATGGAGCTGAAGCATTCCTGCAGGCGGTTCATAGAAAATATATGTATATGCCCGTGTATGCACACTCAGGGAGAGAAAGTTAACTATAAGGGACACAACAAAGTATCCATATTTAAGAAATGTGGATTGACTCACTGACTTATCACACTTATTGTACAAAGATTCACTCTGTGTTGAATTTCTTTTAAATTAGATTTTAAATATGTGTTGACAGGGTGAATTTGTGCAGTGTGAGTAACCGCAGGGAGAAATGACAGCTCTGCTTTTGTTATTAAACTACTGTCTGGAAAATAATGGAGTGTGTACTAAAATTGATTATTATTTTGCCAATTACATTAGTGCAGCTAATAACAATCATTAAGAAAGAAATACAGAAAGCTACACGCTTTCAGGTCTTAGAAGCTGATACTCACTAGTAAGGCAAAAACATGTGTTATTAAGGCAATTTGTCAGTAAGAGTCTTCTGTTATTAATGTGAAGTAAAGACTAGATGTGTGAGCTCGAAAGGTTTCACTTCACACTGTGTTAATTTCTTCTTTGCTCGCTCACAATTAATAAACAGTACAAGAGACTTTCTAAATTTAATTTCGGATTTGAATATAGAAGGTCCTATTCTGTACCATAGCGGCATGCCGGACGCGTTTTACAATGTTAAAAATTCCTTTTAATGATGTTTTATTTTAATATATTTACTAAATTAGGTACCCGAGAGAATCATCTACAACGGTGATGTGAAAATCCCTGTTACCTGCGGTCAAAAAAAAAAAAAAAAGGTATGTTTTCATTTTCATTAGCAATTTGACCTATTTCAGGAGGGGTGGTAATTTCGCTGCTTTGTTTTCTGCTGCTAAGGCGGTGCTTTTGGGTCCAAGCCCGGGGAGCCGGTGACAGCCTGTGGTGCAGTTTCCCAGGCTTTCAGATGAGGCTGACTTTCAGGTGCCTACAAGAACCGTTGGCAATGACGGGCTTTGTACTTTCGTCAGCCAGACAGCTCTCCCGTGTCCCGCAACTCATGTATAATCCTTTGCAAATGTTTTCTTTCTTTTTCTTCAAATGCTAGCGTTCAGACATCAGCTACGGGGATTAAGGATGGGTCTTCTGAAGATCTCCCTCAGATCTTGATGAAAATCATGAGCCTGTGTTAGACGACTTCTATACTTATAAATTACAATAGCGTTTAATTCACGGCACTGCTTTCCTCTGGAAATTCGTGTTCGTTCGGTCTGTCAACATCGACTAAAAAATACGCTGCTAATGAAAATGTGGGAATTAAAGGTTCAGTCCCTTCCCCTGCTAGACTCAAACAGGCACTTCATTTTTTCCATGGAATCTGATTTTTATTGACCTTGACTATAAAAAAATACTAAGTGGCTTAAGTGAGCACCAAGGTTGCAATGACAGGTTCCTGTGTGATTTTTTTTATGAAACCTCTTGTTTTAGTCAAAAACACAGGCTGCCCTACAGCCTACTGCACTTGGATCAGCAGTTAGGTGCTATTAGAAAACAGCTGAATTTTATTAGCTCCTGGAATTAAGCTTGTTTTGTTATTGATTATTTGTTATTTTCTATTTTTAAAATTTGAGTGAGGACGGGGAAGATGTAATTGGTGCTCTAGACTCTACGTTAAATAGCACCGAGAGGAGTTTTTGTTGGTGTATAGGCTGCGGGGATAGGTTTCTCAAGGAGCACCAGAAGAGGTTCATTTTGAGCCTGATGCTCCTCTCGCTTCCCCGAGGAACACCCTGGGTAAGGTTTTGCCTGCAATGCATTTTTTCTTTCTTTCTATGTTTCACCATGGTAAATGAGAGGGAAACCAGACCACTTGTTTTTCGGTGAGAGCTTAAAGTGCAATATGTTTTTTGCAAGAACAGAGCCAAGTCATGATTCAGCTGAAGTAAATACATTAAGTGCGTATTTTCATTGCAAAGGTGCAGCACATGTTCCCTCACTTTGTTCCTACTGTAATGGTTCTAATGTCAATAATCCCATAGGAAAACTTTTGTGTTTCCTGTAATTTATAGATTAGATTTATATAAACAATATAAGCGATGTACATTCCTGTTATCCATATAATAAAAAAGCAAAAGTTTTTTCCTGATGGCCACTTGTGATCTCAGGACTTGCTTAGCCTGCTGCTCTCCGGGACGATGCCTTGTGCCTTCATTCCAATATTTTGTGGTTACGCTTTCACATATTACAGAAAAAAAAACCCACCAGCAGCAAAATCCGTTACTTTTAAGCAAATAGCTCTTGGGTCTCAGAAGAGTTAACAAACTTTTATGGCAAGGTTCAGACAGTTCTGACCCCTATGGTAATATTTCATCTAAGGTTACTGTTGGGAGAGAAATCAAATTTCAGCTGCGAACGTGATTGACAGGTGAAAGCAACAGAGAGAAAGACATCTGGTCAGATGGGGAATTTGGGAAGGAGAAGGACAATTCGGGGAAGTGTCTCTGTGATATTAGGAATAATAAGCTTAGATATGAAAACTCCAATCCTCCGCGCTCTCTGGAGGCCCTCTTGCTTGATATTCATGGACATGGTTTGGTTGGGGGAATTTAAGACTGTACATTTATAGTAGTGGACAGTAGTCTCTGTGGTCTAACTTACTAACTTGACTCCTTTGAAGGAATTATGTTATTTCTGGCATACTTTTAGCATTTCAAGGCAATTCATTTTATGAGTGTGACTGGAATATTTGGTGGTTGCTGGTTAAGAGGTTCTCACCATAATGTCTCTCACGGGTCGGGTGGCAGCAGGTTCGTGGAGGTCGGTCGGTCGGTGGTGCCGCTCCATGCCCTCCAGCCTGGGAGGATTGCGGGGAGTTTTCAGAGTAAGGGCTGCAGGATGAAATTCGTGTTTATGATATATGCCGTTATACCAATAACAGAATTAGTTGCTATCCCATAAAATACCACCAAGGGTATGTTGTGGTATTTTACAAGGCAACTGTTATTTTCCAAGGGCCGTGTGTTGGCCTATTCCATCTCCTAGCAGCTCTGGCAAATGCCCCTCACAATACATACATAAGCCTCGGTGTATTTTATCCTACTTCAGTGCATTTTGTTTGGTGCAGAAGAGCTTTTCCATCCTCCGACATCGCAGAACCAACAGGAACAAAATACCCCTCTAATTATTTCCTGATCAGCGTGATGATGTTGGAAAGTGGAATTTGGTTCTGATGTAAAAAAACTGTAGTCAGGCTTTCTCTTAAAAATGAAGTGTGAGAAAAAAAAACCTGGTGGTTTTTATCACTGTGTGTAACACTTAATGTTTCAGTTTTCAAAGAGGCTCTGAAGGACTTTTGTAGATCTCCAAGGGCAGGATGTGGCAGTGGTGGACTCTGGGATCTAAATTGCATCTCACCTACATCTCAGGTGAGGGGAAAGGTCCCGGGTGGGCTCCCGGCCACACTGCAGGCTTTGGTAAAATCCCTATTGAATTCCTGGGGCCCACACTTCCACCTCAAAGGGAATGTCTGCAGAAGTGGTCGTACTAATGAAAAGCAAGCTCTGAACTCATACGGTGGTAGCTGTGCTGTGAATTCCCTGGATGTTCTTATTTGCAAGTAAGGGTGGATTTCTTCCCCCTCCCCATTCCCCCAAATATGGCTTAAACTGCTTTCAAAAGAAAAGAAATTAACCGGGAAAATCCGCTCTTACTCTAGAGTAGGACTGTCCGCCCAGGGAATGGATAGCACTGCGGTATAGTTTACTACATAATTTCCCCATATGGATGAGCCCTAAAACTAAGGGGAGAATAAGGAGCAGTAAAGAACAGGAATATATTTTCTGCTCCTTTGCCGGTTTACCTCTAAGACCTTTCACACAGGGGAAATCACGGCACTCTTAAAGTATACATTTACTTACTTTTCACTGCTACTCCTGCATTTGCACATGCATTTTTAAAAGAGATTTGTGTTTTGTGCAAGACCTTTCGCATCCTCACACTGTTGCCGTGTATTTTTGATGTGCAGTCAAGTCAGACTGCTGCTTGTGACATCATTTTTCTTTCCATGGCAGCAGCCTGGGATGTCAAACCGCCCGACTTCGCTGTAAGCTAGACCTCATCGCCTAGGTTTTATTCTTAGACCATACATCTGATAAAATTGAAAATTAAAGTGAAGAACTGTGAAAACAATCAGATTTCTTTGCTTATGAGTAAGCTATTTTTAAGTTCCGGGTGTTGAATTAGAGCTCCCTTTAAAATGTCTTTATTTTCCGAAGCTGATATCAAGATAACTTCCATGAAATATTATTGGCAAGTTTCCCATTGCGGTCAATGGCAGCCTTGTATGTATTTTTCAAACAGATGTGCTATATTAAGTCTAAATGGGAATCTTTTCTTTCAAACGGGATGCAGTATGTTATTCTCGGTAAAAAAATGGATAGTAACCTCCCTCCCTTGCTTTTTTCTCCCCAAACTTATTTTGTACAATTTACAGGTCATTTTACATAGGTAAAAAGATGTTCTCAAGTATTTAAAAGAAGCAGAACTTCACTATGTCTCAGACTCCTTTCGAGCTCATTCCTGTGTGTTTGAAGTATGAAAACATCTTGAGTCTTTATGAGCAAAGAGAAAGTACATGCCCTATGTGACAGCTTTTACTCCCCCCCAAATTCCCAGTAAAGTAAATTTAATAGTTTTCCCTGGGTTTAAAATAAGCTCTGAAATATTTTCCAGCGATGTGGCTTTTGCTGTTGTTTAGTTCTAATAGAGGATTTTAAGTTAAGTACTAAAAAAAAAAAAAGGGAAATATTTTTAACATCTCTTCTGGGTTTTCTAATTTGTGCCACTTACCAAATGATTCACACTGTACCAAAATACAGGAGATTGATGAGACAGGAAAAGTACTGATTTAACATCCCACATATAAAATTACTTCTCAGGCTTCCACATATAGTCCCGATGTTTAGAGAGTGAAGAAACCGGGAGCTGGGAGTTACAGTCTGACTCACTTGTGAGACTTTGACCCAGTTATTTGATTCTAGATTCAGCAAAATACTGAAGCACTTTAAACTTGTTATCTTAGGTTTCTTCTAAAGGTCTGTTACCGTTGATCTCTTTATATCTCCGTTTACACAGTTATAAACCTAGATAATTAATTCTTACCTTCTAGGCTTTTGTGGGAGTTAAAAAATAGCTGTAATGTTCCTTGAAGCTTTTTAATGAAAGCTGGAGTATTGAAGTACTTGTCATTCACCTCAGCTCATACCCCAGGATGAGAAATCAGTGGTGTCGCCCGAGTCCCACGCGCCCTTTCTGCCGGGATGAGAATTTGGTCTCCCGAGCGCACCAGGCCACCAGTACAAAGAGCGGGTGCTTCGGGACCTGGCAATTTTCTGAATTACACGTGAATAATTTGAATGAGTCAAAATGTAACCAAACCCATGGCTCAGTTATGTGCCCCCCCCCCCTTAAACGCAATGTATCCTTAATACCTGTATGCACACACACATAGATGGAATAACTCTTGTGCACCTGCAAGACATGTAGAGGTCACACTGACCTTGTAATTCCTCCCCTTCCTGCCATTACCTTTATTTCCCAAGGTTCAAGCCATTATCATGCAGCAGTTGTGCAGCTTTTCTTTTCTTCCGTCCCCAAATTATTATTGTTTCCCTCCTGCCTTCTGCCCCTCCCGATCCGTAATGGAGTCCTCAGCTATAAATTTGCTAACCGTGAAGATTTTTGCTTGAAATGTTTTGAAAATGCCGTGGGAAAAAAAAAAAAAAAAAGAAAAAAAAATAAGAAAACCTATGAACAACACGCTGTGCCACGCTCCAGCATTGCACTTCTATGGGAAAGATAATAAAGATATTAGCACTCATATAATTTCAGATAGGAAATGAAACCAGACATGAAAGAAACACTAGCTCCAGCTGTTGAGTGGGAATCAAACTAGCTATGGGAATTACAGGTACTGTCACCGGAGACAGCCCGACTTCTGAGAAATGACCTCAGGTGTAGGAGCTTGCTGTGGCCCCTTGCAGATATTAACACCTAATTAACAATCTGCGAGAGCATCCTACATCTTAATCACCAGTGAGGTGAGAATGACAATCACAAGGAGGAGAAGGAGAAGGGAAATGGTAATTTTTCCTCTGCACGCATCATCTAATAACCGTGGTTATTCAGATGCAGCTAAATGCGATTTCCTTTTAGTCATTTCTGTCTATTGGAAGGCACGGTAAGTTCATTTGCTAGCAGGTAGGCAGCGGAGGTGCGAATTGAATTGATCTGAGATACTCTGAAAAATTGACCCCGAGGTCATTCCTAGTTTAAATTGGGAAGTAAGGCTGAGCTCATGTCTTCCCTTTCTTCTCTCCCTGCTCCCCCTCTTTTTGTGTTTCCAGGCATGTTAGTCTGTATTGTGTGGTTATTTAAACATACCCTGATGGCGGGGAACCTTGTTCCCTCAAAGTTAATCAAAATAAAGAGAGCTTTTGTTAGCGGTGATAGGTAATTAAATAGCTGGCTCCGTGTGGTGCAGAGGCATTGTCCTGCGTTATTGACATCCCGGAGCCGGGCTCCCCAGCCCTTCTGCGCGCAGACCAGCCCGCTGGAGTCGCTGAGATTAAGGCCCGGGCTAAATTAAGGAAGGAGGGTGTGAAGGCGTGTAAATGATTAACGAGGCCGGGCTGTAAAGGAGAGGGGCGCACGGTAGCCTACGCGGAGTGTCCCAGAGGAAGGGCTATGTCCCTTGGGAGGACTGCGCCTTTTAAAGAGGAGAAAAATCACGTGCGGCGTTTCTCCTTCGTGCCTCCACTTTTCTGGCTGTGGCTTTAGACAGGAAAGTTGTGGATGGGAACAACCCACTTACCCAATTCCAACTCCAGCGTTGCCACCTCAGACCAAATTCTGCTCCCGATTACCCGGTGTAAATGGTCAGGAGCGTGGGGGGAACTGGTGGAGAGGCTCCGGGCTTAGACCCCTGCCAGAGGGCTGGTGGTAGGAAAAAGCCAGCAAGAAAGTAAAGCAAAGGCCGGGTTTGCTCCGTCCCGCCAAAGCCAAGGCAAGAGCAGCTGCCCTGCGCTCCGTGGTGGTGCTCCAGCTTGCCCCTGTATCACTTGGGCAGGATCCAATGGAGTTTTAATGTAATGCCTTTCAATGGATGCTTTTATGTGCACTTCCAAACAGCTTCCACTTTCAAACAGCTTTAGGACGGAGTTAAAACGAGAGGCAGGCGGGGAGCGAGGAATACATACGTGTGTGAATCTTGTAGACCTCATTCTGCACCGGCTCTACCCACAGCACTCCCTTGCCGTGCTCCGTAACAGTCTGTTTTCATATCACTTGGACCCAAATTATATTCTAATAAGGAGAGAGTGGCAAAGCGAAGACAGCATTATATTAACCACTTAGCTTCCATGGAAACTCCCATCGTTTTCTTTCCCAATGACAAGAGATAATCTCTGTGTTTTCTGTTATGCTCGCTTCTTCAACTCTTCTAGCTTTTCACATGTTGGCCTTGCACTAAAAAAAATATAACTTGACATCTTGTGTCTTCTCAGCTAAAAAGGTATCAATTCCTGGACTTAATGTCAGCTGTACCCAGATCAAAGGCAAGAAACATAAAAGTTGACATATATTATTTATTTCATGGTTTACATCAATGATGTTTCTCTCTACTCTTTTTTGTTATTATTGCTGATGTTTTGCCCATAATGTTGCACTCGCTTCTCAAAAGTGTTTGTCCCCTACAGACAAATATTCATATTAATGTAATCCATCAGCAGTTAACAAATGCCAGCTCACTTCGGCATTTCCCGCACACCCAAGACTCCCATTGTTTTTGCAGGAATCTTTGGGTGTGAGAAGAATGCGGGATCGGGCCCTTGGGTGGGAAATTCGGAGCTGGAGACGGTCTCCCCCAGCCCCAGAAATGCAGGGGGGTGGCGGGCGCCGCAGCCCGGGGCGCTGGCGCAGGGAGTGGGAGACGCTGCGCTCTCTCCCTGCGCTGTGAGCTGCTGCAGAGGCGAGACAAATGCCAGCCTTTGAGGGGAGCAAAAGCTCGAAAAAGACTTTTTTTTTTTTTCAGTTCTTTGGTTTTTTTCCCCCTACCTTTCCCCATCTTTCTTGCCTGCCTTCGGAGTTCTGAGTGAGTAATATGGAGTCTGAGTTATAACTGCGGCCAGAAAATCATCTGAGATCGGTCAGAAATGCTGCTCCAACCTCTGCATCCCTCTGACTGCTCAGTTTAGTGTAAAACTTTCCTTTTTTTCCCTCCTTGTCAACGTCTGTGGCAGGTTTTACTTCCTGAGTTACAGAATCAGCTGAAATGCTGAGTCTCAGTTTGTCCCCTACTCTCCCACAAGCTATTTTTTTCTGCAACGAAAATAATAATGGTTGAGAAAGATCCTTGGGATTTTTAGGGTTTTGTTTTCTTTTGTTTAGTTGGGTTTTATTTTAAAGCTTGCTGACAATTGTCAAATGCTCATTCTAGCAAAGAAGTGCTCGGAGGGTATAGCCCTGCTGTATGGCCGACAGGAGTAATTTGCAGTTCTCCTTAGAGCTCAGCTATTCAGCCAATGTGTGTCGCTTTACTATTTCTTTAAAATTTAATTGGGATCAGGCAATCGAATGTCTCCAAATTTTTCACCTCTTCAGGCTGCAATAAAGCCACTTATAATTTATAATCAAAGTTTGGTGTCGTTAAACTAAACTGTAAAACCGACTTCAGGGTTTCAGTCGTAAAATAAATATAGGATAAATATTGCAATGGGGCCTGAGCAGCACAGCTAACAACAGGACAGTGAACGCGTATACACACACACATATATATTTTTGTGTGTGTGTGCGTATACATTTAGTTCCAGAGGTAAGAAAGATCTAAATAATAGATAACCGGGATGTATTCCTTCTTGGTAGAACTGAAGCTAAGATAGATTTATAGCCCAAGTGGTTATTTTAAATGCAAAATGAAGTGTTAATTTATTAAAGTCATTTATGTATCCACGTTATTTTTATGTCTTTATTTATATTTTTCTGTAATATGGAGCAATGTAGTATGCATCCTGGGTTTTTCTGTCTGTTGACTGTAGCGTTCCTTTGCTTAGATTTTTTTTCTAACAAGGCAGCTCATTTAGAAAGAAATGTTTATGTGAAGTGCTTGTCAGTTGGCATTTTTACTGGTGTGCTAACCCAAAGGTAAAATATAAAGGCACGTCTTTTCCTTGCTGGCTTGTTGCTACTAGAAGGGTTCCTCCCTTGTTAGCTTGATAAATAATTTTACTAGCGGGAATCTGCTGAATTTTTATGCTTGCTGTCTATTTTCTGCTTGCTGCAAATAAATTCCAGCACTCGGAGGGCACTAAAACTCCAAACACATGGTATTTTCCCATTTTGTTGCTGGTTGCCTAAAATATTTATTTCATCTTGTGTTTTTAATTAAATCTGCTTTTAAAAAGAAAAGGAAAAAAACTCTTAAGTTCCAAATGAATCTTTTAGTCCAGATTCTACTTAATATAAAGGCTTGAGTTTAAATAACATGTTATCATAGGTAAACTAAATGGGTAGTGTTAAATCAGTCATCAATCCAACTACCTAATGGTTTTCAGATTAAGTGCAAGGATTATTTATTGACATATCATCCATTTAAGCATTTCTTTCAATTTATTATATACTTTTAGTTTTCCCAGTCTGCAGTCAAGAAAGCTAGTTTCATTTGCAAAATAAATACTTTAGTTCGGTGAGAGAACGCACCGAAAAGGTTTAGATTATGGGTTGCCATGGCATATGTGGCAGGAGAAAGTTTGCAAGAAATTAAACTGGGGAGGCTAAAGTGGAAGAGGCATTGGTTCACTGCTTTTCACTTCTTTTTTACATGTTTCTTAAAGGGACTTTTTTGCCGTTAATGAAGCTGTATGCATTTTAAAATTGAATTTAATTCAAGCAAGCGAGAACCAACCCCCAAAAGCCTCTGCTTCCCTGCCCCGCAGCACGCTCTGCGTGTCGGAAGGTGCATCGCCACCGTCGCACATCTGGAGGCTCACTTCTCCTTGGCAGCACATCCCAACTCAGTGTCCCGCCTTCCTGGTTTTGGGGAGCTTTGTAGACTTGAGTGCATTTAGGAGCTGGCTTTTGCAAGGCTTTTCCTTCAGTAGTGCCAGTGTTCAGACTTCCCTGAGGTCCGTCCCTCCTGCGATGCTCCTGGGTGCTGGTGGCAGGGGAACGGATTTTGTTTACTACCAAGAGGATCCCTCCCTGCAGCTGTGGGGCAGTCCCACATCTTCCCAAACGGTCACAGGGATGCAGCCAGCATCTCTCCTTTATATGTCTGCACGGTCCAGGCAGTGAGCAGTTAAAGGATCTGGATGCAGGCCAGTTACATGGCTGCCCCGTCCCGTGCCCACCCTGTCCCCACCAAGAAAAGCCTGGCCAAGCCGCGTGTCCTGTTCAGACTTTCCCTCAAACAGCAGAAAGCCACATACCCTTGAAGATGCCAGGCAAATCCACCCCCAATTTTAGAATTATTTACATATTTTTAGCACAATTTGTCTAAAATCTTCAAACTTTGGCCCAAATTCTTATATTCTTACACCAACCACCCTCCCATTTCGTTTGCTTATTTCCATAAGAATTAGGTGACGGATCTGAGTGGCGTAAAGCCGTGCTGCAGCCGGGCTGCCCTGCAGACACCAGCCTTTTTATTTACGTGAGCGCATCCCAAATCAAATCATTGGGTAGTGGGAAGAACTGATGCGCCAGCACTGAATAGATAAGGGAAAAGCTTGGGCAGTGGGGAAAATGAGCCTTGGGGGCTCCGCCGTATAAAATCATCAATGAAATAGGGTTACGAGAAATCTCAGGAGTGATGTAATCCATCCCCGCGCCACTAGGCAGGGTCAGACAGACTTGCGTTATCCCTGACAGATATTTGCATAACCTGTCGTTAAAGCCCCCCACGGAGAGCGTGACACGTCCCTGGAGCCTCCCTGGCAGACCTTCACCATCGTCCCTTCTCAAAGGCATTTCTCCTTGTCTAACCCCTGGCGCAGGTCCCTTATGTCCTGGTCACCGCAGACACCGAGGACAGCCCATTCCTTTCCTTTTTGCACTGACCCTTTGCATATTTGAAGGCTGTTGTTATGGCTTGCTGCAGCCTCCTTTCCTCTAGACTAAACAACTCCGCGTTTTTCAGTCTTTCTTCATAGGTTATGGTCATGACTTTGTTATTTAATATCTTGTCTGAAGAGTCCACATACAGTAAACTTGCTGGAATTCAATTTACCTGTGTTGAAAAGGACTGTGAGGATGCTGCCTGGAGGCTTTACAGCGTCTGAAAGGGGAATAATTTAATTCTTACTCTGGTAATTTTTCTTCTGCGGGATGGAGGGTAGGGAGCGTTTCTTTACCTGGGAGTGTAAACTGCAGCCTCCCCACGAATTTACTCTGGTAACAGGAATATTTTCATGCAATGTACAGCCAGAGTTTACCGACAGGCTTCAGGAAACATGTTTTAACATTTAATAATTTTATATATAAAAGTAAAAATGGCAGATAGGTTGCAGCCTCTGCAGTTGCAGGTAGCATCTTGGGGTGTACCTTCAAGGTGCTACATGTGTGCAGACTTTGTCACACGAGTTTCATTAATCTCAATAACAGCCGGACAGCTACAGCCACCTGCACGCCGCCTTTGCCTCTGCTGGTCTTGCTGGTCGGCTCCGGTGTTTCAAAACCTTCCAGCTTCAACGTAGGTTTGGATAGATGCAACTTTGCCTTTGTGAGAGATGGAAGTTTTCCCAAAATGCTACAGATGAAGGTGGACCAAAGAGGATTTTTCAGCCATCTGCACAGACCTGGGCTTTTTTAAAAGTTGTAAAAAACATTAGTGCTCTTTCAATGAAGATTTGATTTGCTCCTTGGAAAAAATGAGGGGAAACAGAGCCTACTAATTCTGCTTTTCTCATTGTCTTCCAATGTCTTGCCTGGGAGGTTGGTGGGGAGGTATCCTGGAGCAAAACAAAAGTATTTACTCGCAGGAAAATATTCCCCAGGGACTCTTCTAGGACATGCTGGTACAAATTGCCCCGCAGTGGGACTAACCAGCACAGCAGAATACCAGGGAGCATCTCCTGGAGGTGGTTTTAAGTTTTGCAGGTTTTGGCTTCCTGATTTAAGTCTTAACCAAATCCTGTGTTGAAAGGTGCTAAGAGGGACGCAGCGGGATACACGGCCACCTCGCTCGTGTAGACCACGTACCAGTTCTGGAGATGGGATGTGACAGTTTTTACTAATAACAGAGGAAGTTTATCCCTGAAGGAGGGTGATGATTGGGGTGTTCACACTCATAACATACGTTTGTGAGAGGAAGATAAAAATGTCCCTTTGCGATACAAATATCCATGATACAAGCTCTCTTGCTTCATCCGAGGTTCTACATCTGCTTTCCATTGTAGAGCACCCCCTTTCTTATAGAACCTTTTTGGACATCTATATCCCCTCAGTGGTCCTTCTCAATCAACTTAAAAAGTTGTCTCATCCAAAAGGATAACCTTTCTGTACGCAATGAAAGTGTATGCAGAATCAGGAGAAGCAGCTACTGAGTCAAGTAGACGTTTTAGCCTAAGTATTTTCCAGCTCGAAAGGAAGATCTCATTGAGAAATATTGGTGGAGCTCAGTTATGTAGGAAGTACAATGAGAGTGACCTTGCTGAGCCATTGGCTCAAATCAGAGATGTAGCAGCAGAAGTGAAAATATATGCTTCCTTCTCTAAAGAATGGAGTTAGAGACCAGTTTTTACCACGGGGAGGAAGAGAGAGAAAAATGTATTGTCTTCCTTTCAGTAGTTCATTTTTCTTTGCAAAGTGATTAATGCATTACTATAGCGAATTTATTGTATAGTCTGATTACCATTGCATAATAAATCTAAACAACTGTGACTGTCACAGTGATAAGGCTGGCATGATTTTGTCTCTCTTAAAAAAGGTTTATAAGTTAAGCTTAACTTTTAGCTTTCTGCATTTCTGGGGTAAAATTTATTTTGGCCATTACAGATCTATCTGTTTGAAACTGCACCAAAAGGAAATAAGTTGTTCAAAAGGATGGTATATTATTGGGAGAGTTTTACCTTCACTCAATTTGCAAAAGAAACTGAACATCAGCATTAAAATGGAAATGGAGTTCAGGAGAAAATAATAACTCAGTTCTTTAAAAAAAAAGTTGTAACATTTAAAAGGGACTTTTCAAATATCAAGGATGGACAACCTAATTAAATTAACTGCATTATATTCACAGCCGTTAACACCTCGGGCTCAGCTTTTCTCAGACTACTGGAGTTTGCTGAGGGTTTGTCTATGCCTGGATGAGAGACTTCCAGGGAGCTGCGGGAAGAAGTGCTTGTGACGGATTAGAGCCATTTTCTCTGAAGCATGGGGAAAATGGTACTCCAGCGTTAGTGCTGTTACTGTGCTGAACCAGAGGCCAAGTGAGCACTGGATTCAGGAAGGTTCTCTTGGCCATGTGGGCCTTACCTGCTGCCCAGGATCCCCTCCCCTCTGTCGTTCTGGACATACAGATCGGTTGTTTCTTTTTCCTTCCCTTGCTATTGCATCTCTATACTAGCAGTCGTTCATGGATGTTCTGCCTGAAGGGTTACTCTTGTGAAAACACCCAGCCTTTGGAGGGAGTGATGTGAAAAGGCATCTAGTACCCAAGCACGTATCTACGTATCTGGTCCATTTGGGCCATGCTCCTCCCGTCAGCGAGAAGGTACCAGCGCAAGGCAATAGCAGGGTGTGTTGGTGCCAGGAGAGCTCCCATGATCTGGGTTTTCTCCTCCCAGCTCTGCGTGTCTTTTTCCCTCTTGCAAGGCTCCTGCCCACCACCGTGGCTCTCAGCCTCTTCAGAGCAGCACCAGCTGCTTTGGCAGCAGGGGGGAGCACTCAGGCATCTTTGTACCTCTTGGTCCATCATTGCTTTGTCTTCCTCCAGGTCTTCTGCACAAAATTTGGGATGGAGGCAGAGAGTGTGGCCAACTTAGTTGGTAGAAAACTTGTCTGGCTCCCAAGCTGAGTAACAGCTGTAAATTGTAAGCTGCAAATTGCTTCCAAAAAGGTGCAGGTGAAATTTCATGCATACTTGTATGAATGTAGTGTAAAGAAAGACTGGGAACAGGTCATGAGTCACTCCAGACTTCAACTAAAGCCTGTTGCAGCCAAACTCTGGGAACAACACATTTGGATTAGGAGCTCCAGAGAAATTTTTCCTTTTGTAGTGAGGACATGTGAAAGTGATAAAGGTGACAGTCTCTTCTCTAACCTCTGCAAATCTTGTATTATCTCTTTGTGAAGGAAGTATCTTCATTTCCCATCTCTGAAGTCCTCCCACCTCACAGGTTTCTTGTTTCCATGGGTGTATTCTTCATGGCTATGGTGGGAAGTGATTCCCCATGGTGGCTGTGAGGTGGTTGGAAGACCTTTCACTTTCCAGTACCCAAGTGACACCATGCCCATTCACAGTCGTTAAGTATTGGAACAGGCAGCCCAGGGAAGTGGTGGAATCACCATCCCTGGAGGTATTTAAAAGATGGATGAGTGTGGTGCTGAGGGACATGGTTTAGTGGTGGTTTTGGCAGTGTTAGGTTTATGGTTGGACTCGATGATCTTAAAGGTCTGTTCCAACCTAGGTGATTCTGTTATTCTGTTGCTTGATTTGGACTGGCAATACTGGAGTTTGGGTCTGGGGAACTGAATTCAGCCTCTCAAAGACATCAAGGCTTGTAGCCAGGACTGGCACTAGCTAGTAGCATATTTTCGAAAAATTGAGTGTCTTTGCCTGATTTTAAGTCCCTGGACTCATGGCATGTTTTTTTCTTCTTTCACTTTTCCTCAAGTTACATTGCAGACTTATCTTGAAGCCAGTAGGGTTCAAAAGGTCTCTAGATATGAACTACTCCTTTAAAAAAAAAAAAAAAAAAAAAAAAGTTGTTACTTGGTACAATCTGGCACAGTCAAGTATCATGAACGGGGGAAGAAAAACCCCCGTTTGCACAGGCTTTCAAGGGCTCAAAGGATTCTTTTTCTCCCTGAGTATGTTGAACATCTTGAAAATAAACCAGCGTGTTTCAAAAGAGAAGATAGATGTGTCTGTTCAAATAGGCATTGCGTTTGGAATTGGTGCCTCTGGTTGTTAAGCAGAATCCTTGTTTAACATCCTCATTAAGAACTGTGACTTGCCACCAGTTTTATGAAGATCAAGTCATTTACTTTTAAAGTAAATTAAAGCAAATTTCTCTGTGGTGACAAGTCAATAAAACAATGGAAGGCTTAAGTTTTCCAATCACCCAACATCTGTTCCTTGTTTTCCTCTAGATGTAAATGCCCTGTGTACAGCAATAGGTGAATAGCACGAGAGCCAATAGCTGTAATGTTGGGTGTTTTTTGGTTTTTGTGTGGGTTTTTTGTTGTTGTTGTGGGAGGTAGAGGTTGTTTTTCTTTTTCTTTTTTTTTTTTTTTGGTGTCTTCAAATAACACTGTAAGCCCTGTCCATTTTTGGAAAGGGTAATTTTGTAGTTTCCTGTGGCAGCACGTTCAGAGCTCCATCGACACGGGAACAGTGACAGTTGATGGCTCTGATGCTGCATTTCATTGCTGGAAGCACAGTAAGCTGTTGCAGAGTAGTGTGAGTGGTGAGCCGCTTCTCAGAAGCCCAGTCAGCGCAAACGAGATCCCCATCGTTTGTCCGAGCCACCAACACCACCAGCAAACACCTCTGAAGCAGAGGGCACTCAGATGCTCTCCGAGCCGTGGTGGGAACTAGGTTGTACAAAACCTCATTGAAACCACTTCCACGTTGTACCCACGCTCAACCTGTTTGTCTTGAAACGTTGTCTCAGAGAGAAGCCAGCAGATGAAAAACAAGGTATTAGACCCATTTTACATTTCAACAAGTGCAGGATGCAAACTGCAACGTGTTTGTTTTAAGTGTTCTGGAGGGTTTGGCATTCGGTGGTGTGAGAATTGGCTCCCTGCTGTGTGAAGTATTCACATGTGGATTTGGGCTTCGTGGGAAACGCTGGCATAGTGGAAAAGAGAGGGGAAAGCTCTGCTGGGAAAGTAAGAGGGGGCTGGATGTTAGTCACTTGGGGCAGAAGTCTTTTCCTATCCCCTCTTATGAGGGCGGTTTGTCTTGGACAGCGTAGCATTGACTTTTGGAGCAGTTGAGGAGGACAGGAAGTCATTACTGGATGCACATGAAAATTAGAAGCTCAGATCATTTCAGAGATATAAAAACAAGGTCAGTGAAGGTCCGGAGGCCTTTGCTGCTCAACCTATCCCACCCTTTGAAATCTGCCTGCTCTCACACATACGGTTATGGACCCCATCTTCCGAGGTGTAGATATGCCTTTTATCTTATGGTGTCTTCTTCTGAGTCCTCAGGTTCAAGACCTTTGCTGGGAGAGGTTTGTCCTCACTCAGATCTTTATGGGGCCAGGAAATGGGCTGCTCTACTTTATGGGAAACAAGTAATCAGGTCTCACCAAATTCAAGGTAGCTGGCTGTGGGGAGTAGGCAACCTGTCCTTTGCTATTTCTTCTAGCAAAGGGCTGAGAAATTCCTTGCATGTTCTGTGATGCTATGCTAGATTTTAATACACTCAAGTACATAGATTCATTGAGCAATTCTGAAATCTCTGTTTTCTCCAAAACATGAGAATGTTGTAATCTTATGACCACACTAAAAAAAAAAAAAGCCCTATGAGATTTTGAATGACAAAACAAAAATAGTAGCATTTAGTCCATCCCCGGAATTTTTTGCAATTGCTGTCTATATTGGTGCCTTTTGCAGCTTAAAGACTGAATGCGGGAGGTATAATTTTAAAAGGCTTTCTTTGCTTTCTTCTTGTCCGCATAAAGTGATGCTGCACTCAGTCAATGGAGGAGGCAGATGAGTCGTCCAGCCAACATGCAGCTTTCAGGGGTATGTTGCTCATGAGCTGTCATGCAGAAAAGAGGTGATAGTGTTTGGATATAGAGGTTCCTCTTAAATCCCTCTTTTCCATAGTTTCAGTGGACTTTGGATGGATCTTTTGCTTGCGACTGTTGTCATCATGCTCGGGCTAGTGATATCCAGGAGACATATATCCAAAGGCAATGCACAGATGGATCTTTGTAGGAAAAGTGCTTCCTGGGCAGTGCTGACTGCCAGTGAAGGAACCCACTGCAGGGAGGGTCACGAACCGCTACAGGAACAGCCATGCTGCTCCCATGGGGGACATCCTGGCAGCTTCTCACACCAGGGCCCTGGCAGCACTGAGGCCAGATCTTTTTAAGGAAGTTCATTTAAAATTGAAAGCCTTTATTTTATTTTTTAAGTCTCATGGTGTTTTTTAGATGCCAGGTAGAAACCAAGGGGATCAGGCCATCCAGTGCCAACTTCCTTCATTGTATTGATGACAAATAGAGGCGAACTGCCAAATGCAGGGCAGAGTGACCTTAGTGGAGAGCTCTGTCTTACCCCTGAGGCCAGGAGCCCCGATTGTTCCTGACGTGAAATGGCCTCTGAGAGGTTTCTCATCAGGAAGGAGGTCTCCCTCCTAAATTGTACAGTCAGAAGCACTCAGGTCTTCCTCCAAACCGAGCAGAGATCTCCAGGCCTTGGCAATAACTCTACATCCTCATGGTCCCCATGGCCTTATCAGAGCGTCTCCACTGGCGTTTGATTAACAGGAAGGTGTTGTAGCAACAGCTCCCGGTTTTGTACTCCTTATTGCGATTTTTACTATAACTATTTTATTAATTTTGCAGGGCAAGAGGTAGGGGCATACATCCTTGGCTCTGACCCTGCCATCTCCGTGTCATATTCCTCTACATCTCTGCACAACCCTTACTTTTAGGGCTAGTTGTGCGGATAGAGGGAAACTGTGTAAAGACCTCAGAGCCAGCCGCTGCCCACAGCACGCTGCTCTTTCTGTTTCTTCTTTCAGGATCAAATCAAATTCCCACTAAACCCAGTGGAAAAGCTTCTTTTGACTTTGGTGGTGATCATCCTGAGCTGTTACTGCAAACATGGAATAGGTGTATTAAAAAAACACAAATGGATTTTCCTCAAAGGCAACCTCGTTTTGTGAGTAGCTGAGCGCCTCCTAAGAGAAGCGCTCCCAAATTCTCTTGGGTTCAGTGGGAGCTTTGGTGCTCAGCCCCTCCTGGGAGGTGCTCAGCCTTGGGCAGGATGGGGCCTTTTTGGCTGGTGAACCATTCGAGGAGTCATGTCACTCTTTGAATTCCCAGGTCATACAGTTTATCTAGAGATCTGCTCAGAGGTGAGTGTGAAATAATAATGCCTTGCACTTCCTGGGTGCCTTCCATCTTTCCAAATATTTATTAATAGCCCTCAAAACACCCCTGCGAGGCAGAAAAGAGATGGATGGATACGGCTCCTTTCACGCCCCAGTGGAACCGAGCAGCTGTCTGGCTGTATAAAACAACACTGCCCGCAGTTTGGGGCAGATTAGGAAGTAGATAACAAACCTGTATCTTGTTGAGGGTTCAGAGAGGATTTAGCCAGGCAGAATTTAATTACCAGCGCTGGAGCTCGGCCAGTGGGTCAAGGCTCACCTCCCTCCTTTCATTGCTTTCACCACGGGGTCTGTAACTCCGTCAGGTTCTTGTGCCGTTCTAAGGATGATCTGGCACCTTGGTCTGGCTTGGGTGGGTGTAGAGCTGGGACCAGAGGACCCTTCCTGGGACTCTGCGCGTGTCTCGTTTCCCCAGAGATTGGCCCCGGTGCCTTTTATCGCGGCAAGCTGAGATTCCCCCGCTGGTGTCCCCAGGGCAGCCGGAGCTGCACAACTCGAAGTCCCTTTTGTTTGCTTTTGCAGCGTGTAATTCTAGAGCATAAAAACGTTGAAGTTAGAACTCAAATTTTACCTGTTTTGTGTTAATGCTTTTTATAAATCTCCAGGCTCTCTTTAAAGCTTCATAGAGTGCAATTTATTGTAAAACTACACTTACTGTATTTTATGTCCACTGTAATTGCTTGTTTCATCTAATTCAGATTATACTCATGTATAACAAGGACTAGCCCAAGATAGAGAGAGGAATTATTAATCAAGAAAGTTTGGGAATTAAGATTTTAAACATACATGCTAGATATATGTGTAGTATTTAGAAATACATGTGAAAGGACTTATGCAATGTCCTTTAATCAAATTTTGAAAAGAAAATGACCAATACATCAAATCTTGAAAAGGAATTGACCAATAAATCAAATCTGGAAATGAAAGTGACGGATAAATCAGGTCTAAAAAAGCAAACAACCAATACGTCAACTTCATGGTGTGTTTATTAAAGTAAGGAATTGCTTGTCTGTGACTGAATCTGCGTGCTACAATCATGCAATTAAATACTTGAAATTCTTCAATAACAAATTATCTGTGCAGGTGTACACGCACGTGCCTCTATATACGTACACGAAGTAAACACACGTGTCTCTTTGCAGTGTGTTGAGCCACACTAACAGCACACGGTACTTGTTTAAGTCTCAGGTGTGCCAAGGATTTCAGTTTGAGATCTCTTCATTTCAATATCCGCACATTACTAGACCTGAACAGCTCATGATTCCAACTCTTTTAAAAATGGTAATTGTTTGTATAGCCCAGATTTTAAAAACGATGAGACATGCCTTGTTCTGAAAGCTTTCTGCTTTTGTTTTCGGATTCTAATGGTACAGTAGCAGCAGCCCTAACTCCTGTGGCTAATTCAAAGGATTTTGATAGACAGCTTGGGCCCAAAGCATATTTTCAAGATCAAGACTATAAAAATCTCACTATGGAAAAATCATCATTTGCCTCACTGACTTTGATTTACATCTGTGTTAGAGAGCCATGAAATTTAAAATAAGATGACCTAAATTGTCCTATAATAATGTGGGCATGAACGTATACTCCTGGTGGCAGAGTTTCTCTGTCACTATACCAAATGAAATCTAGTTTTTAGTGCCAATCAGTTAGGCATCATTAACCCTTTAAGAACGTTATTAGCATTCTCACAAAGCTTTTCATCATGTAACAAATGTTTTCAGACTAAACTTGTCGAGGTCAAAGAATCCAAGCCAGTAAGATTTAGGACTTTTTTGTCCTCTGCAATAATATGTGTACACTCTCCATCACGGCAAATATAAATTATTAGCAGTGGTTTTAAAAAGCTTGCAAAAATGTAGACTTTAAGTTAAAAAGCAGTCCTTCATCAGCTGTCCCCAACTTCTACTGGAAGTACGTGCCCCTCCCCCTCATCCCTTTTTTGCTATATAGTAGAGAAATTGCTCTGTACATGAATCCTCCAGGATCCAGGAATGAAAATTGCTTTGCATTTGCTATTACATTATGGTGCTCTCTCCAGTCTGACTTTTTTTTTTTTTTTCTCAGTTCATGTTGTTCTTTCGCAATAAGTGTATGTTTGAATTGAATCGAAGAGCAGCATATTAAAGAGCTGGTTTTCATAGCTGTTTATGTCCTTTCATCCAAAGAAGTGCGAGAAAAGCAATCAAGGTTTCAGATTGACATGCTAAAGCAAGAACTATCAGAGAAAGCATCTTGCCGTTGGAGTGCTGAATATTTGCATAACTAGTTTGTTTGAATTAGTCCAGACTAAACCCAGCTATTTATAGAACTAGCTTCAGCCTGTGGTCGGGCCTTTAAAGAACAACTGATTTAGTTTCAGGTAAAGTAATTATTAATCTGTTCCCCCCAGCTTTACACCTCCGAGTATGTCAAAATGTAGCATCTATAACCCTGACTCAGTGTATTATTCAGAGTTTCCATCACTCTGTTTTTCAACAGATGGGATCTAGGTGACTTGCAGTCTGGGACTGATGATGTGAAATAGAGGAGCTTAAAAAGTAATTGCAGAAACAGGAGGAAAAATTAGAAATTAATATCACTGTAGGAAACGCAAAGCAGCCTCACATGAAAGTGAAATTCTCAATTGGTAGCTTTTACATCCAAAGTGGTATTTGATTTGTATTTATTGCAATATAAATATCGTTACATAGGCAGTGATACTGTGTTCAGTAATTTATTTTGCAGGCATTTGGGATGAGCTTCCCATGAAGGACAAGTGAGTAAGAAGCTGCATGACTAGCTACTCCTCTGCTCGCAGACAGCACCGCGTCCTTCAGCTGGGATTTGGGAAAGATGTTGCTTGTGCAGCTCAAGTAAAACATCCTGTGGTTTTTGGTTCTAAACAGCTCATGTTAACTTTTTGCTGATGAGTCGACGTGGCCCGTGAAACAACCTGGATTACTCACGGAAACGCTCGATGTGAATGTGTGTGAATTCGGGCTGGGTAAACAGTCAGTTTTAAGGGAAGGATGAGAACTTAGAAAATCAAGAGTACAATTTACATGACTAGCTGAAAGATATGTTCAGGTGTTATCGATGAACCTAAGCAGTATTTGTAACGGATTTACACAGGAGTAATAATGCCGAGAATAATTTGCTCTGCAAAAGGGGCAGTGGCAGCAGTAGCATAAGGGGTCAGCATCATGGGCTACTCCAGCACCGTTGCTGAAAATCAGCAGAAATAAGTTGCTGCATTTTGGCTAGGATGTAATTTAAAGCACCGCTTTCCTTCTTCGCTTAGCTCTGAGGTGCCTATTCAGTACGAATAGAGATTCGTAGTCAACTCCAGGTAATCGGTGCTCGGAGTCCTACAGAAATTCCCATGGGAATACGTTCATCTGTGCTCGCTGGATGTCTGTTAGCGCTGTGGTGCAGTGGTGGCTTTGAAAGAAACTGTGGGTACGATGGGTGATTTGCTCTTTCCAGTGCTAGCTCTGCCGCTTTTGTGGACCAAAATCCCCGCGTAAATAAAAACTTCAGTTGATCTCCAGCACCTATGACTTCAGTAAGACTCAGCTATGTGTGTCTAAGCATGGAATTCACACTTTAATGAACCAGGATCTAAATTCACATCTTAGTAGGACTCATGCTCAAGAATGGAGAGGTTCTTTGTCTGTCCTAGTGGAATTCTTTTTGGCGTAACACATTTTACAGCTATATGTAAATTCACAGTGGTGTATGAAATACTTTTCCCCATCATATACTGTCTTCGTCACTACCTCCTCCGAACGTTTATCTCAGTAGAAAAGAACGTTTAGAAAAGCACACTTAAAAATGTGTGCTAAAAACTTAGTGCCTGAAAACATAGAGATTGTTTTAACTAAACCTTTTTGAGGCTTAAGGAACTTCAAAAAGAAGTTGGGAATCATAAAAAATTCTGAAAGTATTTCTGGGTTTTTTTTGTTGCCGTTTGAAAAATGAAAGTAATGGCTTTAAAATACGTGCACTGAAGAGACGAGGCTTTTGTTCTGACAGCTTGTACATCAAGTTTCAGCATGATGGGGTTTGAAATGGTAAAAGTTAGAATTTGATAAAACAGGCTTTTGGGGGTTCGTTCTCTAGAAGATTCCTGCATGCCGCATGAATTCAGAAAGAATCATGGAAATGGAGTGAATTTTTTTAACTGTGTGCGGCTGTTAAGAAAATAAGAGCGCAAAATGTACTTTGAGATATTGTAATGGCAGGAATTTTGTAGTAAGATTGTCACTGTTGAAATCAGCTTCTTTGCTGCAGTTCTTTAGTATTTAGTATGAAATTTCAACCTGTCCCCAGCACAGCAAAGGGTGTTTTTGAAGTTTGATTAGTTTCTTGTTTTCTTCAGGTTTCCATTTTTGTACTCCTTCTGCATTTCCCAAACAGCACGCCAAGGCCTGATAAAATGTGAAAGTTTTTTTTTTTTAAAGCGTTTTTTAGAAGTTTTCCATCACATTTAACATCACTTAGATGAAATACCTTGCCACCAATAAACAGAAGAGAAAGACACTTTTCCTGAATTAGCGGTTGTCGTCCAGGTCCTGTGTCCCAGGGCCCGGGGCAGAGGGTCTGTGGGGCTGCGGCAGCAGCCGGAGAAGCAGATACAGGTTTGCACATCGTGAGCGGTTCCTCAGGAAGAGGCAGTGCCCGAAGGGGGCTGAGGAGAGCGTGCGGGAGGCTTGGAAATTTAGGGCAGGTATTTCGAGAAGCGGAGCGGTGATGCTCAGCGGGAGCACGGGGCTGGAGGGGGAACGGGGGGCAGCCCTGCTGCAAGCCAGGAAAACTCGTGCCAATCACTTGGGGGGTGCAAAGGTGAGGAGACATCCCCCGACCTCCCCTCAGGTCGAGGAGAAGAAGGTAGAAGGAGAATAAACCTGCCCTCCCCTCTGGGATGATGCGGGATGGTGGGGTGGGTCCTCCCCAGCGAGGGGAAGAGCAGAGCCTGAACTCTGGGGAGGAGGGGGAAGGGGCTGGAGACTTCGAGGCGATACCCGTATTCCCTTCTCAAAAAGCTTAGCAAAACAAAATCGAGAAAGAAAAGGCTCCAGCAGCAGGGAGTGAACGGCTGGAATTTCCTTAATATTAACTGAGCTTTAGGCAGCAAACCTTAACGTGGAGAATTATTTTTAATTAATAGCTTTTCCCCTACTTTGGAGCTCAGCGGGAGGATCTTCTTTGCATTGCACAAGGAGGGGAGATAGGAGCAGTCCTGGTTTTGTAACTGATAACTATTTCAGGCCAACTGCATTGCCTGGAATAACTTTGTATTCAGAAAAAGAACAAAATGTTACATCAAAAGATACCTCCTTCTGGTTCTTGGATTTAAATTGCCTCTCTAGATAAACCCACAGCCCGGCCAGAAAGGAGTTGATGGATTTTTAAGAGTCTCCTGGCCAAATTATTCTCTCTCTCCCTCTCTCCCTCCCTCTCTCCCACCTCTGTGTTATCAGCATGGCATTTGGCCCTGTGAGGGGACCTTTGAAGGATGCTGAGCCGTCACGGCTCTGCCAGGGTCCGAGGGCACAGGCCTCGTGCCGGGCAGCGGGGTCCTTTACCCAAACTAGCCCAGATCCAGATGGAAAAAGAGGCAGGAAGGTGTTGTGAATTTGTATTACTTTAACACAATGGGTTTGTTCAGAGACAGTTTTCAGGCAATAAATGGCTCCTTTGTGTTACTTCCCTCCCCGCGGTAGCTTTCGGAGCTGTGTATGTGCATATCATTTTGCCTGTGTATTAACAAGGAGGAAGGCTCCCCGCCTTCGGGCTCCCTCCTCCTCCTCCTCTCCTTCTCCTTCTCCCCGTCTTCCAACACCCCCTGCCCCGGCGCACAGTTCAAACACAATTAGCAAAAGAAATAACAAGTTTATGGGGGGGGTGGGGTGGGGTGGGGGAAGAAATCTGTTCTTTCTTCTTCTCTCATTCTGAGGAGTGTCAGAGACTGGGTAGTGCATCTTTTTATGAGCGGCTTCATGGGAGTCGGGACATTTGCTTGTTATCCTGTGGCACCGTAAGAGGGTGATCGTCATGGACTATAAAGTAACGGGAAGTCTCACAGCCCCTCCAGCTCTGTAGCTTGCTCACACAGGAGAGAGGGATTTATAGCGTTGCCTTGTATTTTTTAACATATTTTTTCCTGCTTTTTATTTACAACAGTTCTTGCTTTGCCCCCTGTCTCCCCTCCCCTCCTATCTCGATTCTGCCTGTTCCTCTTGGTGTATTGGAGCCCCAGCAGGGTCCAAAAAAATATGTCGGTTTAGGTGGAGGAGCAGCACGGATAAAGGTTGAACTTTGAGGTGTGCACATCCCCCTTCAAGCACTATGTCTTGCCTAAGTCGAAGCAAGTGAGGGATAAATATCTGCTTTTCTAGGCTGTGGGGAAGGCGAGGAGAGGATAGAGCCGGGAAGGAGGGGAAAGAATATGAAAAAGAGTGTGTTCCTTGTTATCAAACTTGTCAAGCTATTTTCCTTATGAGCTTTTGTTAAAGCCCAGTGTCTTTCTCTGATTTAAATAAGTATAATCTCTGAAGGAGTTTTGAGTTGCAGCTTTTCAAAGCAGTGGGGTGTAGTTCCGTTTTATTAGCTGTCATCGAAGATCTGATGCAGTCATGTCGGAGGCTGTAAATGCCTTGATGCTGTCAAGCCAAAACGGTTGCGAGCGAGGGCGGGTGCCTGCCGTCCCTGGCACTGCCGTCAGAGTCTTCCAGCTGCTGGGGCTCACGAGCAGCATTTCCCAAATTTTGGCCCGGATTCGGTGGCATCCCTGGGGTGACCATGCCCTGGTGCGGTTGAAACACTAGTGCATGTAGAATTAGTATTTACCGGATGAAGAGGGAGGATTGCGAATGATGCAGGCACTGCCTTAATAATTAAGCGGCTTTTGGGAGACGTTGTCTCTCTGTTAGCATCGGAGCCCGCTCCCCGGATCTCTTCCGTTCACTTTGACAAAACGGCGTGGCGTCGCATTGCTGCCCACGGCTCGGCTTGGGTATTATCTGCTCCCATTGAGACAACTCCCCCAGAAGCTGCACAGCGAGTTAACCATCTGGGGTCAAGAAGAGGACATTAAATATAATCGGCAGCTCTCTCAGTCTTAGGAGGAGAATCCTTGTTTGCTTGAGCGTGTGTGCTGATCAAAGCGTGATAGGAGCCGGGATGCCGTACAGTAACAGCTATTTTCCAGGGAGGGTTTTTTCACCCCCCTCTTTTTAAGGGCAGAAAGGAAAAGCACTAGGAATTTTGAATCTCTGGCACTTTTCCTCTTGTGGTTCAACTAATGCGGTGTCTGGAATCAACTGCACCTGACCAGCGCTTATACATGTTAACTATCAGCTAACATAATCTGAAGCCCTAGGAAAATAGGTTGTAGCACAGATGTAAGACACTGAAGGAAGACAGTAATTTTTTCCTGTAGATGGGAAATGCATATGTTGCCTCACTCACTTGTCATTACTGAAACTATAGGTAGGGACAAAAATAGAAACTACTGACAGCTTGATTTCTTCATGCTGGCACTGAGCTACAGCGGAGCTCTACAAGACCCTATAAATATGCAAGCGAAGGGAAATCCTACACAAGTGCTATCATACTGCTATAGGACTGAATAGAATTAGCTTTATTGCAACCAAACAGTATGGACAGAGTCTGCTTTTCAGAGCTTCCCTATCTCGCGAACAATGTAAAATGTGAACCAAAGGCAGCTAATCTGGCCTGTTTACTGGGAACAGTTCCAAAATATATTGTTGGAAATGACTAGAAAAAGCTTTGCACTGCACAGCCCTTATGGTGCAGCCCTTTCTTCCTTTTAAAGTGAAATGTCCTTGCAGAAATTAAACACTGTTTAAAAAAAAAAAAAAAAAAAAAAAAGAAAAAAAAAAAAAAAAAAAAAAAAAAAAAAAACAAAACCACGA
>VFFE01007257.1:1313333-1427442 GCA_008921705.1 Burhinus oedicnemus
GAAGGAAAAAAAAAAAAAAGGAAAGGGAAAGGGATCACTGTGGCTTAAAGCACTTATTAAAATTTGTGGAGGATGCAGTGTGCATTGAAAACGGTCCCCATCCCCCCAAACCTAAACCAACAAAAACAAGCCAACCCCATGAATAGCTCTTCCTAGCTTCCTGCACATTGAATATGTATGTTAAAGGACAAGGAGCCAAGATGCGCTCTGTTTTGCTTTGCTTGGAATATTTTTGCTCATTTGATATATGAAAGTCAGGGGCTATGCCAAGGAGAGGCTGGCGAGCTGGCCATCGCGGAGATTTCTGCTGATGGTTCACAGTGGTGTGCAGAAGCAATATGTATCCCACTGTGTAAACGATGCTTCCTGCACCTACGAGTAGGGTTCAAAAGGTTTGCACGGCAAGAAGAGAAAAAACTGCTGCTGGGGCCGTGAGTGGAGTAGCTGGGGTGAAACAAGAGTCAAGCAGAAATCAGGGGAAAAGGGACCCCCAAAACTGGGAAGGACTCCTTTAGCATGGACTCCCAGAAGTTTTTGTCGTTATTCTTTCGCATTGTTCTTGACAGAAGATATTATTTGTGCCATCTCGTGAGCCCTGCCAAGTATGTCTCCTCTCAAGAGGACTCCATAATCCTCTTACTTTCATTCACATCTCTAAAGCGGCTACATCTCCCTCATTTTTATAAGCCGCTGTTGTAAGTTTGCTTCGTGATTTAGCGGCTCTCACTTCTTTTTTTTCGGAGATGGCAGCTGATTGTGAGCTCTTTCTTCCTTGTTAGAAATGAACAGTGTACACAACGACAGAGTAAACATTTCTATCTTCCTCCTGGTTCAAGCAAAAAACCTTGACCCCCGTGCCGGGGGAAGTGAAATGCGTCCAAAACACACAGGTGACTGGAGAAGTGACTGTGTTTAAACCCCTCCAGTTTAAACACAGTTATCCAGGAAACCATGACCAGGAGAAGATGACTAGTCCCCAACGAGAGGTTTAACTCGGTAATAATTTGTAGCCCAACTTGTACGTTATTGTTTTATTGTCTGTACTATGGAGCGCTCACCTCTTAATATGCATGATAATAAAAATCCCACAGAAGTTTAAATTAGAGTAAGGCTCAGGGATCAGGCTTAGCTGTGATCTGGGGTCATTGACTCTCATATCAAATCATGTCACCTTCATTAATAACTGAACCATTGACCCTGAAACTCAAGCAGCTTTCTTCTGAGTTCCTAAAATCGTGAGGTTTTATTCTGTCAGCTACAAACTCTTAAGGGGCAGCGTGATTCCCACCGGCCGAGGATTTGAACCTGTCCTCCTCCCTGCTTCTCAGCTTTTCCGCTCTAAGCTGGTCCTTGGCTTTTTCCACACTGGTGTATTCTACCCCAAACCCTGTCGTGTAAGGGGTGCCGTACGGCTAGCATCATGTGTGGCTGAGCGAGGGCTCCTGCCCGCCCCGGGGTGCGGGGTGCTCAGTGAGGGGCTGTGCATTACACCCGGACCTTAAAAAGGCATGAAGGGGGCATCGCCCCTCTCCCTTTTGGTTGTTGTGTTGGATTTTTTTAAGAGGTGATCTTTTCTTCTCTTCCTACATTGGTTTGATTGCCGTCAGTATTCGTAGTGGGAGGAACAGAGACGCACCCATTATTTCATTGTGCTGTCCTGGGCACGGGACTCACCTCCATCCCTCCCCCCAAAATCTCTCCAGAGTTGCTAGAAGTGGAGAGAGCAGTGGTTTAATTTTCTGTTGTCTTGCCAAGTTCGAATGGGATTAAATGCTCTCAAGGTCTCTGGACTATCACTTTACCCAAAACATCCATCCCAAGCATTCGAAGAGGCATAGAGACTCTGCATAGCTATTTATTTTAAATGCCTGATTAAAATTTCATGAAAACAGGAAGTCAGGGGAAAAGAATAGATTGCAAGAACGACGAAATCCAGGGCTTTGTCATTTTTAGCTCAACAACACACAACAATGAAGAAAAAACCCAACACCCAGCACGTTCAATTGTAAGTAAGGGATATTTTCACAATCGGACTGAGGCCACTAATAGCATATTTTGTCATTGACGGGGGAGTTCATGAACTAAGAATGAAACCGATTTTTTTTGCTTATTACACAATTTTGATTCTGTTTATAAATTGTCACCTTAAGGTAACCTGAAGCTGCTGTACTTAAACCCTGCAAACATTAAGGGGGTTTTTTGATACTCCATTGTTTTTTTCTATCTCAGCAGCAATAAATATTGCAATACCACATCCTTAACAGGGCTGCAGCTCTTCTGTCCCCGTATCTTTCCGGCTTTTCCATTCTTAAGCATATCTAATAATATGAATAAATGGCGGGCGGGCAGGGACAAAAGACTGATTTTTCTGAATATCTACCACGTGCAAAGGATCTTCATGGTTTGTCTGCCTTCTAGAGAGCGTTTTCCTTGTACGTAGCTTCTGTCCTTCTTTTAGGAGGAAATACCCGCTTTGCTGAAAACTTACGAATCAGAAGCAATGTTTAGACAGGCTGCATTACGAAAGGATTTAGAGTCCGTTGAAGTCGTCTTGCCTTTTTAGGCGTTGGATAGCAGGACCTCCATTAAGAGGCTGCAAATGCCCCGCAGCCGTTTTGCAGGACCTTTGTCACCTTGGCTACCCGTAGGTAGTCACGGGGCACTTAGGAAACCGCAGTGTCCCAACCTGTGCCCCTGTACCAATCCCACCAAAAAGAGACGGATGTGAAAATTCTGTGTTAGCCTCTTGCTGCAAAGACAGCATATGTAGGGATCTCAGCTAGGGCATCCGTTGGCTCTGGGTACGGTATCATTATGATAGCTTAATGACAAAATAAGTTTTCACTTGCCAATGTCAAATTAATCCTGTCAGTATATACGTCACTGCGAGTGCATTGCTCAGCGTACCTTACAATATGCATAATACCACGTCTCCCTGCTTCTGCTTCACATCATGTGGTCTTCTTGGTGCAGATGCTGTTCAGCCACTTAAAGAGCTGTACCGCTACCAGGGGAAAGAAGGAAAAAAAACCACCCCAGTATGATATACTGGAACGAATATAATGAGCCTAAAACCTTGGAAGTCTTCCTTTGTACGTCATTCTTGCTGCAAACATTCACAGCCTTGTGGATTCCTCTATTATTTCAGGTGTAAAAATCCTATTGAAATTTGACGGGAATTATTGCTAGAGTTAGTTAATTGGCTGGCTAGGTCTATATGTGAGCAGAGGTAGCAGGGAGTCCACAAATGACCTTTTCCCTTGTTAGATCAGTCCCTGGCCAGCTGGACGTTTGGTATCCTGAGGTGAAGAGTTTTTTTAAATTATAGTTTCCTGGCTTTGCCACTTTACAGGACCGCAAGTTCCCCTGTGTTAATTCATCGCATGGAAAAGGGGAAGAAAATCGGCTGCCGCAGAATGTCCCTTACGCTTTAAGAAAGCACGGCAGCAATCGCCGGGAGACTTTTGCAAAGCAAAATACCGTGTGGCTCGGTCCACGCCTGCACACTCCAGTCGTCCCCGCTCCGTGCCAACATGTCACAGGTGCACACCACAAGGGACAATGCAGCAAATGTAATTGGGAGGCAGGTGGCGATAGCTTGGACTCCGTAACACATTCATCCCAAGGTGCACTTGTGCATCTGTTAGAAAGTGAAGTAATTTTTTTTTTTTTTAATTCAGTTGGTTTAAGAGATATTTGAGCCGTAGGAAAATATTTCCCATCTCCTAAATACACCAGGGGAGAACGTTCCCAAAGGTCCTCGGAGACCGGGAGGGATGTGGGGTGGTGGCTGCTGAGCTCAGGGAAAAAGTGAGGGGTTGGAAGGTCACGTAGAAGCGGGTCAAGTGTTTTTAAGAAACTCAACAGAGCTTTTTCCTCCTTCGCTATCGCTGTAATATCAGCGCAAGCTTTTCCTTTTTAGATACCAGCCTTTTGTAAGCGCATTAGCATGGTGGGCTCTGGCTGGGCTGTTCACTTGCATGCGCTCAACCTTCCCTGCATCTTTCCAAGAGCCAGAGCCGAGCTTCTCATTATGGGAACCTTTGTACTTCTGCTCCGATTCCTAACAAATGGTGTTTATTCCCTCTCTAAAACAACAAAAGGCCCCCAAACGCTCATGCTGTTGTAGGGAGCCTGCAAGCAAGTCTCCCAGAGCCCAACTGCAGCGATGTCTGGGGTGGAGTGTAACAGCCATAGCGCAGCGTACGGAATCCCGCTATAGGGGAGGGCGACTAGCGCCAGTTCTGGGCGAAACCGTGGGGAACGGGATTCAAATGAGCACACACGCAATGTTGCTGACGGACGAAAATGAACAGCGCAGTGCTGCAAAAACGCACGTAGGTTTTAGTAGCCTTTGGTGGACAAAATCCTGCTTTTATATGAAGGATATGTAAACAAGACCAACAGCATAAAGAATACATCACACGCTTTGAATGCCAAATGCTTCATAATCCCTAGGAGAGGGTTTTCCCCGGCTGTTTCAATTCCTAACTTGGCTAGTCAACTCTCCTTCTAATCTGGAGTTGGCTCCTGCCGTATTCCGCAGCTACGTGGAGCCATTCGCGTGTGGGGCTGGCTGGGAGGGTCCTCTCTTTGCTCCTCTCCCAAGCTCTGCTCTAACCTCTCCCGGTGGTTTGCAGGCTTTGTCCTGCCTCCCGCATCTCGGAGCGGCTCCTTGGCTGGCAGCACGGCCAGGTTAACCGAAAGCGTAGGGTTTTGATAACCCGCGGCAAATGTTTTCTCTCTCCCAGAAGAGCGCTGCGCTGGAAAACAATTTGCAGAAGACAGAAGCAGAGATCTGGTTTCATTTTTGGTGCAGCTACTACAGTTTCTAGCTGTAAACCCTTATCAGCGGAGTCCTTGTATAGCTGCTCATCAGCAGAGATCCTGCAGGCGAACGCGGTATTATTGCTTCATCCCATGTGGCTTTTTTTATCAGGGCTGTTCTGACTTCTAAACCTTCTGGAGACACTGTAATTGGGTACTTTGAGTGGCTTGGCTTCTTGTACAGCACAAGTTAAGTTTTTAGACTGGGCTTTGGAAATAAAATAAAATAAAGTAAAATAAAATAAAATAAAAGAAAATAAAATAATGTAAAGTATAAAAAAGAAAAAAGAAAAAAAACCCTTAAATATCAGTAGTTAGAAGAAAAGAAATAAAATTCCTAATAAACAAATTTGACTTTTATTTCTTGGAGGGATCTAGGACAGCTGATGGAGACTGACACTCTGAGTTACATGAATGTTTTAAACGTGCAAAGAATCCTTTATAAATTCAGCTCTGTTTGCTACGATACGCTTTCCAAATTAGGATACTGCGGAGCAGATTGTGAAACGATGACTTACATGACTTGAGGATTTTGCTCCCTGTGATTAAACACAATAGCACTTCCTTTGGTTCCCTTTAGAATGCATTTTTTAAAGTGTATTTAAATGTATGTATAAATGTATTTAAAATACAGGTTTTGCAACAAGAGTAAAATTACCAGGCAAAAGTGCATTATTGAGTGCTGTGTAAAGTACAGCTAAGCAGCTCTAGAACTGCAGCATTCTAAAGGTGGAAATAAATGTTAAAATTATGACTAAGAATAATATTCAAGATACCATTTTTTTTCTGGCAGGAAAGTGAAAACATGGAGTTTTGTTGGCTCTTTCTTCCTTTTGCAAAGGATTTAGTGTTGAGCTTTTACCTGGCTACGTGATATACAGCAGTGAAGCACACAGAAATTCGGGATTAGATATGAGTTGTAACATCGAGTAAATTTTACGTTGAGAAATTTAGAGCGTGCCAAACGGCTAGCTGCAGGGACAAAAGACTAACATGAATAGGTTAGAGAATTATTAGCCTCTAATAATAGATGATATATTATATATCAAGTAATGACTACTTACTATCCTGCATTTATCTGTTACACGATGTCCTTTTTAATTACCTACCCTGCCGCCACGGAGGCAGCTGGTGCAAGAAACTCTGCAAAGCTCATGCCTTCTTCCCTCGTGAAATGGAAATATGCTCCCAGTCTGTGCCCTTATAGTTCTTAGACATGGGTTTCCCAGGAAAAAAAAGCACCCAAAGCATGTCTTTTTTTGGACAGCAGTTTTTAAGGGAGGTTGTCTTACTGAAATCTTTTTCAACATGCTTCGAACCAGTGGAGAACAAAACTCCGCCAGCTGACCCCAGCTACGGCTCTTCCCTTTAGGTTTTAATTCCTTCTGCTGCTTGTCTAGGTGAGGAGCAGATAAAAATAGATTGTTAGATGAGGCTGTTGCTTTTAATTGTATTCATAACGAGCATTCACCATCCTTAATTCAATAGTGCAGTATTAACAGGGGGGAGGGCAGGGTTTTTTAACCTCATTTCCTAAGGAAATGAGATATACAGCATCCCACCACCGACCCACCCACCTGCACCCAGTCCTGTCCTAACAGTGTGTGAGCACCTTGCGAGTGGGTTGAATAGGGGAAGGACATCTCAAACATCACAAAGTCCTCATGAAAATCAAAGTGAGCGCACAAAAAAGCTCCATGTTGGTGTCTGTGCCAGGGACCAGGTAAATTCAGTCTTTATCCATGCTGATGGCAGTTCATGGCCCATTGCATCCCCTGTTTGCTGGGGAAGAGCGGGATCGGGGAGGTGGGTATCAGGTTTGCTGCTGGAGCTGGGCTTTGGGATGGGCAGCACAGGGCATAACCAGAGGAAATCAATTCTGCTTGCAATTTGTTTTCTGGTAGGAGCATAAATTCTGTGAACCTCGTTTTGTGCTAATTCTCCCCAGAGTAACGTCAGTGCAGGCAGCCTCCTTATTTTGATGAAATTGGAGCAGAATGAGGAGCTGGCTTGCTTTCTGGGAGCAGGACAAAGCTCAGCTGAAAGTTTGCTGCCATGCTTTCAGACCTGCCAGGTCGCAGGGGACCTTTCCCCTGCTGTGCCCCCAAAGAGCAGCTCTCCTCCCTGTTCCCCTCCCTCCCTCCATCCGCTCCCACCCCTACTGCTCTCGGAGCTGGCAGCACATTAATAAAAAAGTGTAAGTTTTATGGGACAAAGTAAATAAGGCGATTCATACATCATTCCTAAGACACACAGAAAGGAGGCAGAGAGAAATAACCACCCGATATTTTATATGAGGATATTTCCATGAGTCAGCTCGTTTTCAGGTTTCTGGGCTTCCAGCTGCAAGCTCTGCTGTGTTGGCTTATCTTCTACTTGAGGCCTGGCATGTGCCAGAAGTAGCTTATAATTGGCTGTGTTTCCCCTTTGTAAATGGTAATAATAGAGCCTTTATCAGCAGAGAATGGCTAAAAATTTGGATGTCTTTAATTCCATCACAACTCGTAATTTTTTTCGGGCCTAATATTCCACGAATAGATCTCAGAGCTCCTTGTTCTGGTTGCAGAGCTGACAACAGAGGGGATGATTTTTGTAGGGTGGGATGTTGAACCGCCCTTCAAATACTCCCTAAGCAGTGGCCGTAGAGCTGGATTTATCCTTTAACCCCTCTGGCATGGGGTTCATTAACCCCTCGGCTTACGGAAGGTTGCAGTTGTTGCAGCTCAGCTCGGCTGAGAGAGGCTGATGCATTTCTTGTGGCAGCCCTGGTGTTTGTCGCAGGGCAAAAATGCAAGGTATCTTCAACGTGTTTTAATTCATTTGAGGCTTTCAACGAACTCGCCTCAGCCTTCCGCGCTCCTCCGGAGACTGTGGATTATAAAATGACTAAATCTAACTGGAAAAAACCAAACAGCTAATTCAGTGTGATTTCTAAAGGCAACTATGCAAGGTTTACAGAAAATGAATTTTACATTTGTACATGTTAGAAGAATTTGGTTGATCACAGGCAAGGAAGGATGTCACAAGATTTATTTGGCCAGTCGCAACTTGAATTTTGAATAAATTCTGTCAAGCTGTTAAAAAAATGTATGGAAATACATCACTCGATGCATTCAAATCACAAATATGTTTGAGGGGAACTGCAATCTGCTCGTGGATGTCCTGTGAATAGAAAAGGTTTCACATGTGGTTAATATATTCTTTTTGGGGAATTAATTGTCCACCAGCACTGACAAGCATGGGGGATGGAGGAGTGGAATGGGAGCGATTTGCAGTTCTTAGTGGGAATTAGTGGCATGACTATATTATAACAATCATAATTAAGCTTTGTACTTGAACAGTGCCTTTCCTTGGGGAATCTCAAGGCACTCTGTCAAATTTATGGGGAGATCCTGGGGAAATAAGTGATTTCCCTACAGATCTGCAAAAATTCAGTGGCGGAGCTGCAAGTGGATCCCAGGTCTCCAGGCTCCCAGGCGCTGGCTCTAGCTTGCAGCAGGAGCTGCCTCATTCCTCCATCACCACCCGGGCAGGACTCGGGGGCTTTGCGCTTGGGGGTGCTGCATATCGCATCCTGGGGGGTGCTTTCAGCCCCCGTGGGTGCTGGGGGCAGTGGGGGTGTTGCCCTTTCACGTGGGACTGCCTGCAAGGGATGCAGGCAAGGGGTGGTGGGAAGGTGCAGGCAGGGACAGGCAGCGCACAACAGAAAGCCCTTTCGGCAGCAACCTGAGCTTAAATGGGCTGAAAATACCAGTGAGGAAAATGGACTTGGTCATTGTATAACCTTAGGGAGGTCCTGACTCCTCCAGGCCTCAGTTTACCCACCTGTACAGTTAATATGACGGCACTGCAGGGGGACTTGTGGAGATGGGGTTTTTTGTGGCAAAGAGAATGAAAAATCGGGGAATCTTATCTAGGGATGTGGTGCATTCACCATCGTTTGAAGTTTTTCATCAAGGCTGAAGTGCTTACCAGGAAAATATATTCTACTTTATCTCAAAATTTGGGGTTCGTGCAAGAAATACACAGGGAAATTACTCACATAAGTAATTTCCCTGTGTATTTCTTGCACGAACAGAGTTAAAAATCTGTGCAATTTAATGTTCCTAACATGTTTTGAGATCTTCAGAGGCAAGGTCCCTTTGGACTCAATAGGATGAATTAGCCTCCTTGAGTAAGCTGATTTGAACTTTGCGCGCTAAGGCAGGGAACATATTACATTATCGGGTGGTTTGTTCCCTTGGTTGGTTTCACCAGTTTGTGCAGCCTGGTGAAAAAAATGAACAAATTCACTTGACTCCATAGACGGAGCAGAGCCGACAGCAAGTTCTGCATCTAAGTGCCTGCAGAGGATGACAAAGTATTTAAAAGACAACTGGACTTATATTATTGAGCACGTTTAAAGTAAGCAGTAAAACCTTAAGCATTGATTCGGTGTTTTACTGTAACCAATAGAGAGATTTAAAAATAGTGGTTACAGGCTGAAAAGCACAGCTCCGGTGAAAATCCCCGTATTTGTGTTGAATAAATCCTCTCCCTCCCGGGAGCAAGCTGCGTGTGGAGCAGAACACAGTTATCGGCCTCTGTTTTTAGGTCCAGGCTGCACCTTTGGCTTGACGATAGGCAAAAGGATGGTTTTGGGTGCGTGTAAAGGAGCCTGTCCAGGAGCAATGGGTAACGCTCCTCTGGATGGGAGTGCACTGTATTTCCGAGGCAGCCGAGTGGTTGCTGCTGTGGAGAGAAATCTGTCCCCTCTGCCCCGGGACCAGGGGACCGGCCGGTGGCATGGCGAGGGGCATCGCTCTCCCGCGGCGCTGCTGGCATCTCCGCAAGCCTCGGGGCAGAGGACCAAGGGTATCCCGCCAGAACTGGGACAGTTGGCAATCCTCGTTCTTGTGCAGACTGTGTGAAATGCACACCATTCCCCAGAGCTTACAGGCACAGTTACAAACGAAGCAAAGATGGCAGGAATGACATTCCCTTGCTAATTATAGTGCGGTCCCATCTGTATATTTGGTGTTATGTCACCGACTCCAGCCTGCTTTTTTCTAGCAGGGAAGTACTGCTGCAGGTCAAAGCTCAGCACAAAAGGCTCCAGACCTCTAGTGATGTTATAGTTACTTGTTTAACGGGGGCGAAACAGCCACCACTCTATTTTTAAGGGCTATCGGTTGGAAATCTGAGAGCATATTGGCTAAGGTGCTTTCTGGGTAACTCAGCAGTCCGTATTTAAAAAGTGCTCGAGTGTGGATAAACATAACAGAGTACAGTGGCTGCACATGTCATTGAACCCCGCTGGCTCCACTGGTGACATGCGCATGGCAGCGAAGCTGTGAGCCCGGGTCCGTCCCTCCCCCATGGAGAAAGTGGGAGAGCAGCCATCTCCCCGGCCACCAATGCTCCTCTTGTCCGCAGACTTTTTGGGGCAGTGGATAGTCTGAGAAGAGTTTGGGCTGTAGGACGTGTGCATCAACCTCCAGCAATTTCCCCAAAAGATAGGAGGACAGAAACCACATTTCTGGATCACCCCGTGGGGTGTTTCCATTCAATCTTCCTGAGGCTCTCGTGAGTCCTACCTGAAGCCCAGATATAGTCCTGGAGTTCACAGTCCTGGAGTCCACGTCCATGTTTCTGCTGTGGCGTTTCATGGCTCCTGCTTATAAAATCAAGATATATGGTTGCAATTTAAGACCTTAAATTTGCTCATGTAAGGTGTCATGATTCCCTCCAGAGGAGCCCATGGGGTCCTTTGTTCTCGCACATCGTGCTTGTGAGCTGTATCGGTGAGCCTCGTGCTAAATCATATAGGACTGAGATTTTTAATTAGGGTAGAGATGGGAGCCTCCAAATCTCATGTGATTAGAGAGTTCTCATAACTTTTAGATTTATTATGAAGTCCAATTAGCATATTTCTTACTTTAATGTCTGTATTGCCCTGTTCGGTGTTGGAAATCAAAAAATAAGAGCGCTTTGCTAAAACTTGAAAGCCGTGAAGTGAAAATAGACCAGAAAGAGAAGTAAAAAAAGGTGTTCCTAATTTAATGCACTGGTTTGGCTAAAAGCAATGAACAAAACGTAGGCAAAACAAACACCATAAATAATGACAAGGAAACTAAAAGCTGAACACCCTCCACCTTACTGGTTGTAAAAGAGGTAAAGGGAAATTTAAAAAATTAGTTACCTAAGGTTTTAAACCCTCCCAAATGCAGGCTTATATGAGGAGGCGCAGAAGCACCGTGCAAAGCTGCATCATCTCTCAGGACCTGCACCTGGACCTGCCCCCTAAGCTGAAAGTCCCTCTGTGCCCCGTGGGGTACTGAGGCATCGCAAGGGTGTTCAGAGGAGCTCGAGTGGCAGGAGGGGAAACTGTCTTCGAACGCGTTTTATGGGTGAGAGGCTGAAACGTGAAGGCCGCGGTATCTCTTAAAGTCAAGGAGAACTTGTACCAGCAGAAATAGGCTTTGGTTTCTTGTCATGCAGGAAGCCGTTGGTGGAGTAGGAATTTAACAAGTTCACAACTTAACAAGTCCCAGCCTAGTGTCTGGACTACCAGAATAGATTTTTTTCTCAAATACCCCCAAACGCTCAATGCTTTTGTCAAATTTCTGTCTCTCTGTACCCTCTCTCTGAGGTGTCAGCCTCAGCTTAACAATGAAGGTAGTCCCAGAAAACTTCTCACAAATAAGCAACCTATGTTCCCTGTTATGAAAGCAACCTCTTACTGTCTTGTACATTAATTCTGTGCTTGTGGGGCACTGTAGAGGTTAAATCTTCTCTGCCTGGCATGGTAATTTTCATTGCTTTCATTTTTTGGGAACTTTCTCCAAGTTTCTGAAAGGCTTAACGCAAGCTATGAAGGCTCCACCTCTTTCTTGGCCCTGTAACCCATAAGCAGTTCAGCTGAGGCTAGGGGATTTGTGTATAATGATTTGGAAAAGTTGGAGTATAAATAGAAAGGAATTTGAGATGTTTTTCCCCTCTGTAATTCAACACTCAATAGCTTCCCCTTCCACCCTGCACATAAGGTGCTGTACCAAAACCATGGAAAGAATTTGTGGAGCTTCGGATCAAGGAAGTTCATAAGCTAGCAGGCTTTTTTCTCACTTGCTCTTTTTTTAAAATCTGATCGTATCATCTCCCCTGGGGAAGAGCATGGCCAGAGGACCTTACAGATTTTCACCAGATCCTCTCACCAGGAGCATTTGCCCCGGGGCAGGGGCGGTCAGGGCAGCCCTCTGACCTTCTCTTACCCACAGTGTGGAAAGGGCAGAAGCCTGGAATAAATGTTCAGCCTGGGCTTTTCCCTTTCTTTTTTCTCCTTTCTCTTCCCAGTAGCATTTCCTGCTGAGAGAACATGTTCAACCTGGAGCTTAGACTCCAGCCTCAGCCTTCCTTCACCTTCCACATCCTGCAGGTGTACGAGGGCATGGCATTGGGTTGCAGCACATCTCGGCCGGAGCTCTGTGACGATGATGTGCCCATCAGCCTGGGGACAAGCCCTGGGACAGGCATCCTGAGCTCCAAGGTTGCCATCGCATCTGGCAGCAGCGCTTGGAGCTGGGGAGCTCCTGACCAAGGCAGCCCGGTAGCGAAAGGCTCGCTCTGAAGTGTCCCTCAGGTTCCTTTCTTCTCCGTAGTCATCTTTGTCTTAATGTCTCCTGTGCTTTAAACCCTGCACACAAATACAATGTAAGCCTTAAAAAGCCTCACTTATTCTAGCAGAAATGTCAGCTCTTAGCAGCAGCGGTGCAAACTCTCCGTAGCCCCTGTGATTTCAGCACAGCGATGGGTCTCGGTTCTGCGCTTCGTCCCCAAAGCCTGATTTAAACCCCCTCGTGCAACTCTGCAGTTACAGCTGGCTCGGGCACGGATGAAGGGCAGCCACAGCGTATTTTCCTGTACGTTCATTGCCAGGCGTTTGATGGATGGTGTGATTTTTTTTTTTTTTTTGAGTCTCGACTTCATGTTGCCCCGTGATATCTGGGCATGCAGATTTACAAACCAGGCCCCAGCAATATTTTTTTTAAAGAACCCTCGATGCTTTTGGTAAAAACCTGAGTACGTATTTGTTATATTTAGAGGCAATTCTGCTTATTGTCTCTTCTTACAAGTAAGCTTTTCACTGACCTAGATTTTGCTATGCCATTTTCCATTTGCCATCCCACGTTACATTTGCATGGAAGCAAAGTCTTTTGTCTTTTTGTGTTCTCCTGCACTTGCTTTTTTGTCCCCCAGCCAAAATCCCACTCGCTGACCTGTGATGGTGCGATCAGCTTTGCTGGAAATTATCATATCGTTGAGGATCCCGGCTTCAAACTAGAAGTGAAAAGCTGTTGTAGGTGAATCCTTAGGCTGAGAAAACCTGGAGGACCAGCCAGCAGCAGAAGAACACGCAAGGAGAAAAGGTTTATGTCTTTTCCAGCATTAGGACTGTATAGGAAGAAAAGAAATGTGGGACAGAGTCAGAAACTGGCTTCCTTTCAGTGGAAGAGAGCAATCCTCTCCCTGGATATATATTACAACTGTCACTACAGATACAAAACTACATCTTGATTTTAATTCTGCTCTCAGGTTTAACATGTCATTAAAGAGATACCTGTATTGACAGGAAGAGGTGTAATGCTTTTGGGGAGTTGTTGTTATCGTATTACATGATGATGGTGTTTATTGCGGTAGTGCCTTAGGGCCAAATTTATAAACATTGTGGATGGATTACATGGGTATTATGCTGGGCAGAAACATTTTGCTGCGTGTTCATGTTGAAATCCTGTGAACTGGACAATGTAAACAAATTAACATTAGAGAGAACCTGTTTTTTAAGTCAACTTTCCCTGCAGACTATACTTGGCCAAAGGACACTTGCTGTAGCTTTCACATCTCCTGCATCTCTGCCGTGCTCAAAAATGTTTTTACTAGCACATGTTAACCAAAACCTCTTCCTTTTTGGAAAAAAAAACAAAAAAAAACAGGCATATTTAAAAATGCATTTGATCTGACTAGCTAGCATATTTTTAAACACGACCATGTTATGTTAACAGCGTGTTAGCATGTGTCAATTAACTTGTTTCCGCAGAGTGCTGACAGAAGTGCCCCCGGCCCCGCGGGGCCCCGGAGCTTGGCTGAGTCAGCAGAAGGGAGCGTGTGCCCACACCTCCGGCCTGCCGAAATTCGGCACCAACTTTTTGTGGGCAGTATTAGGATGCTGGACTTGGCGCTGGAGGGCTAGATGTGGAGGCATGCCTCCTTCTGCTGTCTGGGGGTAACCCCCACCCCCTTCCCTGGTTCGTCCATCAGTACCCCAAATGATGTCTCCTCTGAGCCCGCACGCGGGCCGAGAGGCTTTCACTGCACGCAACGCCCTTCCAGACAGAATAAATAGAGACTTTTTCTCACACTGTCATGAGATCGCACTCCTTCCCTGTGCCAGATATAGAGGAGATGGAGGAGAAAAGACGCACGTGCACATAACCCCTAAAGCTCCGCTGTGCCCAGCCCGGGTGGTGAGGATGGTGGTGCGTGGCTGGTGTCCTCCGTGTGCCGAGGTGTGTCTGTGGCCACCCAGGCTGCACACCTTTCCCGCTCTGGTCCACACTGGCCAGTGCAGAGGGAACATTTTAATCTATCGTAGGAAGCAGCAGCGAGCTTTTTGTCTGAGAGGCTGGAACAAGCTGCTGGATAAAGTCCTGGAAGCGTGTGAACTAACCAATCTTCTCCTGGCAGGACCACCTTCTGCATCCTGGTGGATGGTGAAATGGAGTGTGATGAGAAGTAAGCAGGGTGGGAAGCGCACAACTCGGGTCCCAGCAGCAGTGTGCTGCAGGGATACATACCGCTTTCCCACAAGGATGTGCGAGTGCCCGTCCAACGCATGGTGGCTGCAGAAACCCAGGCGGGTGTTTGGTGGGGGCTCATCTGTTACCGCACACGTGGAAGGTGCGGGAAGGGTAAGTGTGCGAACATGCAAAAGGCAGAGGAGGTGGCTCAGACGGGAGGGAGGTGGAGAGGTTTTTGCTGGTAGTGCGGGAGCTGTGCTGTGCTGTTGTGTGTTATTGGTGAGCACCGAGGAGGAGGTGCTCGAGGGATGGGAAGCTGGGTATCTTCTGGGAAGTCACGTTGGTGAGGAGACCAAAAGAGTCTCCTGGGCGTTTGCTTTGGGAATTTCTGCTGCAGTGGTTCATGTAGCCACCCCCAGACTAGTCCTGGAAGGGCTGGCGTCCCTTGTCCTGCTGGTTCTCCGGGGAGTCTGCATCCCTGTGCCCTGCTGCTGCAGGCTGCGTGGGTACCCCTGTCCCAGCTGGACCCCATATGCAGGAGCAGCCCCCCGGCAGACAGCCCCACCTCTGCTTCTGTTCCTCATCCAGGGAATGTGGACAATCTTCTTCGGTTCATGGTTAGTAAATGCATGAATGATTCCCATGTGTTCTGGTAGTTAACAGGATCGGTAGAAATACTTAGCATAGACAACGTCCAAAAATAGGTCCCTTGTCCTGCCAATGTCTTGCACGTGTCCTTAACTTTCCTGCCCTGGGAAGGAACTCCTGACACCCCACAGGGCAGGAGAGTTTTTCCATTCACTTCAGTGGGTGCGGGATTTCATTCTGCATTATAGACCAATGGATTTTAAAGGGACTGTCCACTGGACATAGTCAAGCTCTTTCCAGGGTTGAAGCACTTTATATTTTTAGCGTTGACACGATGATCATGAGGGAAAAGCGTATGTTTTTCCCCTGCTCGGACAGCATGGTCAGACGTGCTGCTCTGCCTATAGTTGCTCAGGGTCAAGTTATTACTGGCCCTGGACCATTTCTTTCGGGTGCTGCACCTTCCTGCCATGCAGCTTGGCTGCCGTAATTGGTGTGAAGCTGACCCACGCCGGCTGAAACACGTTTTTGGAAGTGGGGTTTTCTAAATAGACCATGTGGACAAAGGGTGTCTGCTCTGGAGTGGTTATGGGGCCGGGGAGAGGAGCTCGGGGCAGGGGAGGGAACCCAACATCTCCTGGTGAACTGACACAGCCTTCTTTGCAAACCGGCCACCGCGGTGCCGGCAGAGCCTGCGGTGAAGCCTCGGCAAAGGGAAGGATGGAAAGGCCATGACCTGGGGTGTGGGTGCTCGGCTATTTTCTCCCTGTGAGACTGGCTCCCAGAGCTTTGCTTATGCAAACCCTGACAGATCCCGTCTAAATGAGTAGTTGGAAATGATGTGCTCCCGCCCTGCTTTGGGCTGGGGCTGAATTTCACCGTACTGGGTTCAGGGAGTAGGTTTTGCTACGGAACGTAATTAAGAGCATCAGAACCTGGCACTGTGGGATCTAGCCCATCCTTGGTAGTGAGGGTGATTGACGTTGGATCCTTTGATTTCTCCAGAGGCATCATAATATTTTAAACTTATTATTAATTACAAGTGTATTAATCTCTGAATAGTATTAACAGTATTTCAAAATATTATAATTTTATCCTATCTGACCCACTGGGAAAAAAAAAGTAGTTTTGGATGAACTGAACAACTTTATAGACAGTGTGCTTTATAACCAGATGGATTTTCCCTAGTTAGTTCCATTTCTATCTAATATTGGTAGAAGATTAAAGATACTGAATCAATGGCTGTAAAAGCTCACATTAAAAATTTGCAGTAAATGAGAAGAGGAAAATTTCATTAGAGGCATAAATTGTAGTAACTGGAATGCGTGCAACTTATTTTTAGTATTCTACTGACAGTCACTCTTGAAAGTCTTTTTTTTTTTTCAAAATGTTTTCTTTTCTCAGATGGAACAAAAAAGGAAGAAAATGACCTCTAATATTTTGAAATATAGAACTAATTACAGTAGGGAGTGATCCTGATTCCACTGAAGTCAACTGCGGCATTCTTTATGGCATTGCAGGATAGTACCTCTATTAAGAAATAATAAGGAAATGAGGTACTTTAAAGACAGGGGTTTAAAATGAACTGGCTCTGTTGGCCTTTTTTGTAAAAATACCTTAGAGCCACTTTTATCAAGTCAAAAGGTTCATTGAAAAGAGAGAAATTAAAAGATGCCGCTCGTGGAGCCTGGCAAAACATGAAGTTGGCAATAAATATCTCTCCAATCCAATTATAACATTCAAATCAAGGAGGAAAAAAAAAGAAAGATAATGAAAGCTTTCTTTCTACTGAAAAAGTCTACTTGGAGGTGTCCAGACCTAAGGGAATTTCCAAGTCAGCATTATAGTGGGGAAAAAATGTAATGTAAATGAGAGTGAAATAATCAAACTTTTCTGGTGGAAATAAGTGCAGCTGTTTGATGTAATTTTGACACACAGCATAATTTCAGCATCAACACTGAAGTTTAAAGGATCAGTGTGTCTTCATGAGATTTCTACACAGAAAAAGCCGTTCAACAGGAAAATCTAAATCAGACTTCGGTATGCACATCGGGTTGCTCTACGATAGAAAGCCTTGTATTATAATAGTTGCAAATAGAAAAATAGAGATGACCCTTTTTCAGTAATTTCTAGGCACCCTTTCCACTTGAAAATCCAGCATGATTATGGTATATAAATCACAAGAAATGCGACGTGTGAATGTTTTCACGCTCACAAAATCAAACTTTGTTTTATGCCTCTAATACCAGCTCAGCCCTTTAAAGATGCACACTGGTTTTGAAAGTGAGTTACACTGGGCTCATGTCACCGTGTTTATTAGAGATGTAATTTTTAATATCATGGGGATTTATTCCAAACAATTAAAACAATTAAAGCAGGGCATGTCTTCAGCATTTTACTCAATCTTGTAGCCTGTATGAAATATATTTGTAATTTTGGGTTCATTTCCAAATGGAGACAGATTCACACACCCTCACAGCCAAACTCAGCACAAGAACCAACAATTAAATGAAGCCTGAGATCCAGTCCAAAGGAGGCATATACTCCATTTAATTTTTAAATAGCTTAATTAATAGTTTCAGTTAAAGCAAAGATGTGAAAATGGGTCAAACTATGTAAACATTGGTTAGAAAAACACACCGTCCAGCCAAAGCATTGTAGAAGTGCTTTTAAGAAGAATGGTCTTTAAATTTAATTTAAACATGGTTTTCTAACTTAGGTAAAAGCCCAGTTCAGACAAGGCCCAAGCCACTTTTTATGCCACAAAGAATTACGGAGGTATGCTGAGAGTTTATTCAGTCTTTGCTTGTTCCGAGGCTGTGTTTCACTCTGCAGTCATCATTTTCTCCTTGCTGTCAGCATGTTGTTACCTCTCGGCAGCTCAGAATTCACCGAGAGCCTCGGTGTGTTTTGAAGCCGAGCGTAATCGCCAGCGGGACCTGTACGAATGCTACAAAACGTTGTTCACAAATATTTACTGGAATTTTGAAATGAATTGGGGTAGACTCTGCTATTGCACTCTCAGTGTTTGCTTTCTGCAAACATTGAGGTTCAAGTTCTTATTGACGTGGCTGCGATGGATGGCATCCCTTACATAAGGCTCAAGGCCAGGAGGGTGCTTTTGCGCCGGAGCCATCGGGGAGTGGAAGCAATACCACGTGCCTTGCCTGACCAATCATCGCTAACGAGCAGCCCTCAGATAATGGGTAGACACAATTACTGATTTGTTGGTAGTTCCTGAATTCCAGAGGGACAAAATTCAGAAAATTTCTCTCTGTTCCGGAGAACGTCTGTATACAGAGAAAGGGACGTTCTTTACTCACAAAGTACTTTTTGCAAAATTTTTCTTTGGTTCTGAAGTTTCAGCTTAAACGAAACGGGGATAAAATAATTTGAAAGTGGTTGAGAATGTTGTTTTTAAGAATTCTTTTATTTATTATGCAGTAGCATTTACATGACTCTCTCTATATCTATGGTTGTAGTTTGAAGTTTCTGCTCCAGTGAGGACAGTGAGTTCTTTGCAGATTTACTGATTTATGGTTAACTTCCAGGATCTTAACTTTTTGCTTAGAACAACTGGAAGGTTTCCATTTGTTTGGTTTTTTGGTTTGCTTTAATCTGATCGAGTAATAAAAAGAGAAAGGCAGAAGAATGAAGAAAAATTACAGGTGATAAACAGCAAGACTGGCTCAGGTTTGGCATTACGGTGCATTGCTTTGGGAAGCTGTCCCTGACATCCCCTTCCTCAGCACCTCTTACTGGTATGATAAACTTCGGGAGTTTGAGCCTAGATTTTGGCCAAGTTGTATCACATGCAAATGTTCCTCAAATTCTCCTGTTGCACCTTGATATGTGCAGAGCAAGTCATGCAGCATAAGGTGACGGTGTCTGAAGGTATCACTGCTCTACGCCAGCCATCCCCTTGGGAGTGTGAAGTCAGGTGTGGGGGAGGAAATCCACTGTCGGTGACTTTTTATGGAGTTCATGGTGGGCAACTAAGGCTGATCGTTGTTTCGGCCTTTGTGATCTGAACCTTTGCTTCCATTGCATTCCATTGCATTCCATTCCAACATATTCTGCACGGTGGAACAAAAAACCAGCTGGTTCTTCTCCCCAGCTGCAGAGCATCTGCAGAAGAAGGGAAACCTAACAAAGATCTTCATAGTGAACAAGATTTTTTACCGATAATGTTCAAACTGCAAAACTACAATGGAAGACAACATCTTTTTCACAGGAAATAAACAAATAAACATTTTGGGTTGACGAACAGCCCAGATGAGCTAGCCTTCTCCAGTTTGTCCATAAAGTTAAATGTGTCAAAGAGTTCTCTGCTAGGCAAAGGAAAGAAGTAGGAGAGGATTTTATAAATGGCAGTTGGGCAATTAGTGTTAACCATCAATATCAGAATGGCTTAGATTGCATGATTAACTAGTTAGAGTTTTGAGCTGGCTGGTAATTTTAGATTAAATAGCCAGGCTGCCAGTGACTTGAATATTGATGAATATCCTGTGTTTTATTAATATGCATTCTCTATAAATTAGAGGCTTAGTACACAAAGAAGAAACCTAATGCTCTTGCTATTTTTCATTGCCACAGGTAGAGCTGAATAATTCATAGCAATTAATTTATTTCACTGATTTAGCCTTTTGGGGCGGGGAGGGGGGGAGGGGAGTTGAGCACAAGTAGTCTGCAGGTAATTTTTTCATGCTTATTTATTATAAATAACTCACCAAAAACATTTGAAGACTAATTCTTAGTTGCAGAGATTTTTTTTTTGTATTCTTAAATTGAAGAAATTGGGAGGAACTTGGTCAGAACTGCAAGCAATCCACCAGTCGTTACAAGAACCCAAGTGAATTTTAAATTGCCAAAAAAGCACAGCTAATTGCAAATACAACCCAGTTAGGATCAGACTCATGTTGATCTGTATTGATTGGTGCAATACTGGTTACATCGCATGCTTCTGCTCCTCATTTGATTGATTTTAATTCTTTAGGACCAAGATTTTCTTACAAATGTTTTTGTGTGTGCAGAATTTGCTATCTGCAGTTAGTCCCTAATGCATTTAAAACGGAATAGGTGAAATTCTGCCCCTTTTGAAACCAAGGGGAGTTTTACCATGGAAGACTTTCCACTACTGATGGAAACATTCCTGAAAATATTTTTACGTGCAAATAGCAAAAACACGTCCAACACAAATGACATTTTGTATTTGTGCAAAGATTCAGAGTATCCAAATATAGATTTTTGATTTTATTTTTTTAGGTGTGTGTGGGAAGATGGTGCAGCTTTAAGTACGAGGTGAAATGTTGCAGCACAAAGACAATTTGCCAATCCTGTAGCTCGGGGTGGCTGCAGCCCCGTTTCAGTGTCACACAGTCATATCCAGAGCAGGTAATATCCAGAAGCACATGAGGAGGAGGAGGAGGAGGAGGAGGAGGAGGAGGCTGTATGATTACTGCCTCTCCCTTTTGCTGGTTCTTACAACACGCTGCACAGCATTGAGAGTTGCCTAGCACGCAATAAATCATTGCCTCATTATGCTCCTTCTGTAGGTTTGTTTAGGGCACCTACTCTAGTACCAGCTCCAGAGGATTATTTGTTCTTCCCAGAAATTCCTCTCAGATATAGACTTCTGTTTTGATTTGCAGAGGGGAAAAAAAATAATCTCAATGTCTTATTTTTAAAGTAATTTCTGAGTGTACACAACAAATTACATTACAGAACTGCTGAAGAAAATAATTCAGGCAATGTCTGGAGATGATTTTAATTTGTAGGTGGATGATTTTGTCAAGGGGAGGCAAGAGGTTAAAGGAGCTTTTCATGTTTTTGTGACTTGTCAACATGAAATATTAGCAAATGAAATGCAGCATCTTCCTCCTCTCCTTTCTTCCTTCCTCCCTTCTTGCCTGCCTTCCTTTTTTCTTTCCTTTTTCCATTCTTTCTTTCTTGCGTACACAGAAGCTGCTGATCCCTTACCTAACCAGATTATGCTGAATTGTTCTCAGTTGTAAAAGAAACCTAAGTACCTCATTAAAAAATACTGTGAGGTCCTCATTCACTTTTACCATATGTCTTTAGCCAGCCCTCGTCTACAGCTGGTGCAGGAGGACACCGGTCCGATTGATAGAATAAAGAGTTTTGACACTTGGTTTTGATTGAAGCAGACAAATCCTCTTAAGAAAAAGTGTTCATTAGTTGGCCTAATTTACTAACGAGGAGCGGCATTCAGCACTGCCGATTTTGATAAAACAGTATTTATTTAGCATTGCACCAGGCGAATGTTGGAATAACCTAGATTGTACCCGCAATGAATTTGAACGGCTAGAGCCGAGAATTTAGAGAGCAGGTGGGTACCCACTGCAACACGGCTGGGTTTTGCTGCAGTGTGACAATGCGATCTAGGATCCGATCCAGACTCCTTGGAAATCAATGGAAATTCTACCCTTGACTTCAGCGGGCTTTGGAACCTGCTCCGGTTGAGCCAAAGCAGTAATGAAATGACTCCAGCTTGGGGGGGAAGAATTTTCTGGCTTAACAGATCCAGTGTTTTGTATTGATAGGTTTGTTTATGTGAGGGGTCCTGACTCCCAGTTTGAATGGTTTTCACACATGCCTTGCTCAGGTCCTCCCTCCACAGTTCCTTGAAAATCTATAGATTTCTGTTCTGTGACCACTAACAGACATCCCAGCTGAACAATAAGATTTCGTAGATTATTCTGATGTGAAACTCGAAATCATGGTAAGCTTGCTCAAAATGTGACCTGCCTTCACATAAAAGCTCCCTGAGCTTTCTGAACCTTTCAGCAAAACTGGATGTGTTCAAAGCCATAGTGAAACACAAAACTAAGTCAGTTTTGTGTAATTTGGGGTTTCATTATACCTACTTCTGCACCATTGTATCTCAGAGACCTGGGTGTAATTCTTATTTGATCTCAGACTCTTACAAAGGACCTAGAAATAGATGTGCTGAGGCCAGGACCAGAAAAGACTTTTTTCAACACCCACTGCAACCTGAGTCCCCCATAAACATTTAGGACTCAGCGAGAATTGTACCCAACTCTTTTTGACGGAAGTACAGTGGTGACCTTCTAGATTGATTAAAGATGTGACATTGATTGACTTTGAAGGGAGCCACATCCACCCTTCTTCTGCCAAAAAGGCAGTGGCTGCAATGTGAAGCCTCAAGAATGGGGCATTGCTCCTCCAAGTACATGGAAGACATCCAAGGGTAACGGGATAATGCAGATAATGGGATAGGGTTCCTCCCCTCCTCTCCCTCAAATACCATATAGCTAGATTTTTAGCTACCCAGACTCAGGCCGTAGGAGACTTTTCTCTGATAGCTATTTGAAAGATGAAATAGCTAAGGAAATGAGCTCTTTTTATAGGTTACGTAGGATGTTCAGTGGTTGAGAATGTCAAAAAGGACTGGTAATGTTGACTCTGCAGGGACGTTTAATGGTGTTGGGGGGGATGACGTTGTGAGGACCGGCATGAACGGCACAGTGGAAGCGATGATGTGGTGGGGGAAAGAACTTTATTCCTCTGGCAAACCCACCCCGGGTGATTTTACACGCTGTCACTTTGGGGTGTCTAGTTTGAGAGATGCTAAAATGGCCCCATTTTCCAAAGATGTGCAGTATCTTAGCAATATCTGGTCTCTTTAAGGCACGTTGGGCTGGCACTGAGAAACATTGGCCTCCAAAATCACCACTTTTGAAAATCTAGGCCACTGAACCTGATATGAACTATCAGAAACCAGAGACAAGGGAGCATTTATGTTGGATAATGCGTAGTGGCTTGAAAACTACAAATCAAAATAATTCACCCTTTTATGTGTAAATCTCTTTCTCTTTGATACATGAATTGAAAAGCTGTCTGATTTCCTTGTAGTTTCCGTAAGCAAGCAGCGTGCGACTGTACCCTCTAGAATGCTATTTAAGCGTTATTTAAAGTGCAGACCTGTTAAGGTCAAGCAAGCTCATCTGTATGCTAAAACTGAACCCACCAAACCTTACACCTAAAACCAGCAAGCAAGGAGGTCTCAAGTTCCACGGTTCCGTCCTGACAAGGGTACGGTGTGACAAATGGCGAAGCACCAAAAGATCAAAGTGCTTTTTCAGGGATAACAATAAAATTGGAGACAGAAAGACACCCAGTCCTGGTGCAGGTGTCTGCTGTTCCAAAGCAGTCTTTCTCAGGTATGGCACTGCCAGCCCATTGCAAGGGGACGCGGGCCGGAGCCGCAAACCAGCAATAATAACATCAGCAAATTTAGATCCTGTGTGGTGCATTTTTGAGCCAGTAGAAAGACTGAAGAGTCACTGCAAGAAGCCCACGTGGAAGGGTTTACTGTAACTCACTGTATTTACCCTGAGCAGATTGGAAAAAAGCAAAACAAACAAACCCCAAAACCCTAAACCTTTTCAAAAAAACCCTTTTCAGTGCAGACGTGGAAAGACAGTGTGATGTGTTTTGCTCATATTCCAGAGTCACTTTCCTCTATCTGAGTGCCTTAATCCAGATCCTGTTGAAGTCAATAGCTGTCTTGCCTTTCAGAAGGATTATGCCCCTAAATAGCTGCTTTAGGAAGTGTACTTTGCTTGGTGATAGCACAAAGCAGAGGGTGGATGATTAACACCAATTAGGATTATTTACGAGAACCCAGAAAACAATAGGTCCATAAATCATTGTCTTATCAATGGTAGTTCCTCCTGCGTAATTTAGTCATCATTGGGCAAACTGTGTGTTTCACTGTTCTTTAAGTAGAGATCTGACTGATGTTAGCTGAAGTTTGTGGAAATGTTGACGGTACAATATGACCCAGTAAACCAGCAGACTGTTACAAAATACTTTTGGTGGTTTTCAACATTTTTTATGTTATAAAACCGCTACAGTTTTCCGCCAGGTATATTTAGTGTATTAAAGGCAACTGACAGTAGCCTTACTTCTCTTGGGTTGGGCTTCAGCTGCATCTAGACTAGTGTCTCAGTTTGGAGCGTGGGATGGTTTGCAGTAATCCCCTGGTTGTCTCCATTTGTTGGGCACTAGTCCAGCTGCAGAGCAGCCTCGGCGCGCACGGATTCCTTCCAGAGGAGACCCAGTGGGGAGCTCTCTCCAAAAGCAAGCCAGGGCTTGGTGGGACGTCCAGCTCTGATCCAAGGGGTCAGCCACACCACCACAAAGTCCTTCAGGGTGTATGTAACCCTGCTTTGGAAGAGGAAGGCTGCCAAACTGCCCAGAGCTCCCATGGCAGCCTGGAGTAGAGCTTGTGCTATAGAGAGGGTCAAATGCTTTATGTGACACCCTTTTTGCTGGTGACTGGCAACTCTTGTGACCACTGCTCCTCTTTCTTCCACCAAGACTTCTCCTGGTTCATTATCCTTTCTGTTTGTTAACTGCCCCATCTTCTGTAGCTGTTCCTCCTTGCTGCTGTCCTTTTTTTCTTCTACTTTTATCACTTTTTGTGATCCCTTTTCCAATTTCCAACCTTAGTCTCCCAGAAGACCTGGAGTGGTGACGCCTGGATGCAGAGGAGATCACACTGCTTATAAATCTGCACCTTGAGGAGGCCAAAAGTTTCTTCAGCAGCAGGAGGTAAGCCAGGACTGCTGGTGGGTGTAAGGAACAGAGAGCAATGCCACACGCATTTGAGAGGATGAAGGCAGCGTTCTTGAGGATGGAGACTTTGGGGCAGTATGATGGTCCTGTACAGAAAGCTCGAAGAGATCTTCAGGTGGGAACACGCCACCCAGCCAGCCGCCTGTTTGGCTTAGTCCATGGACCTCTGGGGTCTGCACACCAGAGACTGAAAACTCTTGACTTACCCTAAATTTCCTCTTTGTGGACTTCTGATGTGATAGGAAAGGCACAAAAAATTCAATATATCTGCTTTGCCATAACTTTTTCAGCCTGCTAACTTTCCCAGGACTACTTTCTGCACAAATTGCTGGAACTTAATTACATGAGGCTTAATTTCAGTTGCTTGGCCAGCTTTAAAAGCATATATTCAAATTTGAACCACAAGGGCAGAATTTGGGGAGCCTCTTTGTCCTCTTGCTTTGTGTTAATTTAAATGAAGAAACTGTGCCTGTGAATCTCTGCTTTATGACACCTATTCCAAGTCAGTCTCCCTTCTGCAGAGACTTTCCAGACTCTCCGCAGTTTAAGGGGGAGCACAAACTATCCCTTATAGTTCATGTTTTTGAAACTGTGCAAACAATAGATATTTGTCTCCTGCTTATGCATTTTCTTGTAAATAATATATGTTGAGACCAGAGATGGAGTTACACTGACTTTACGCCAGATCAGAATTTGTATTGACATTTGACAAAGAAGTGTTGTATTATCTGTACGTTTCTCAAATAGATCTTGCAACGTTTAATTGCAATAACAAAAGAATGGGGATGGTGAATCAAAGGAGGGGCATGGAGGAGAAAGGAGGTAAAAGGAGACAGATGGGAAATTGTGGAGTTGGAGGATAACACTGGCTATCAAAGCATTATCTAAGAATTCCTATGATTAGGGTTTATTATCTTTCTGACCTCACCGTTTCGTTATAATCTGCTGCTTAGGTGATCAATAATAAATGGCCTCCAAAATTCATTACATCTGCTCACTTTCTCTGGAAGATTTTGCATTGGTTTGTTCCCCTCCATAAGATCTTATTCCTGTTAAGGCGTGAAGACTTTGTTTCTGCTGGGGTTGACTTGTTCTTCTGGTATATCAGTGGTGTTATTTAGCTAGTGAGTGTCCCACAGCAATTCATCAAGTAAGACTTCCATCTATCACATTGGGATGATCAAGAATACATTGCAGCTGATGTGCAAACACTGGAGTGGGGCGCCCACCTCCAACTCAGCAGATAAAATACCCTCCGAAGAGCCAACAGAAGAGGGCTTTTTTTAAACACCCCAACCCGCTAGTGGATTATCCTTAATGCGTTGGCAGCATGCCCCTTCCTTCCGCTGCAGGAACGCTAGCCCGGCTCTGCAGCCCTGGGGCTTTTTTGTGTTCCAGTATGCAGAAGAAATAAAGTGCAAGACTTATTTGTAATAGTTCACGGCACTTTTTTTCCTCTGCAGCCCAGGATCACCTTATTTCCCTCCAAAGAGGCAAGTGTAATGATCAGCACCTCTCTTTGGGGAAGCGATCTTGCCTGGTCATTGCGGCCATGCAGGCGAGGGCTCCTTGTAGGGCTGGCTGTTGTTTCTAGGAGGTCGCTGACATATCTTCAAGGGCTGAAGGTTCAGCTTCTTCTGCGTGAGAGAGGAGAGGAAATGACCTTCACCCAGCTGAGCAGCGAACAACAGGAAACCCTCATGGTCCCAAGCTCCTGCCATTTCCCACCCCCCAGGATCCGGCACTCAGGGACCGTTTTGACAAACTATCAGGGTTTTTGTCGGGGTTTAGCTGCTGCAAATATATTAGCAAAGTATGTTGATGATTCATGGTGAAATGGTGTACTCTGATTTAAGTGATGGACTAGCCATTCTGTAATGGATTTGAGAATTCCCAATCAGATTGTACTTAGTTTTATCAAGCAGGAAGCTGGCAGGCTGTGTTTTAATCAACTGATAGCATCGCTTGGCAATTGGCATCTAGCTAGTGAACAGAGTATTTCTCAAAGACCAGCTTGCTAAGTTGCAAACAGCAACATCCAGTCAGATCTTTCAGGTTTACCTCCTATTTGTTCTGTTCAGCCTCTTTCTTTCCCAAATTAAACTTTCAGCTGGAAGTGCAGGAAGATGCAGGGCACGCAGATCCTGTACTGCCCTTTCACCAGCATTGGAGGGGGACTGAATGAGGCAGAAGACATTTGCTCCATCCTGCAGGAAGTTATGTTAAAACAACCTCCTGGATATAGCACAAAATCCCAGAATCATGCAAATTTGATGCTGGCATGAGTTTTTGAGCACTCGCATTCCATAAGTGCGGTAAATCTATAATGCAGGGACACACCAGGTAAGACATGACCTTTCCCCCTTCGAGTCAGGCTGTTTCACGACCCATTATCTACTTTATTACCTAAGACGTACCTTGTGTTCTAACCTGTGCCAATAGGCAGATCAAGAAGGCTTTCCTTTCCTGATGAAGCGCATCAGTCTCTTCATTACTTCTAGGAAAGACCAGCTCCCATTGAGCATCTTTATAGCACAAACCCTCAGGTGCCATAACTACCTTAACTCATTTCCTACTCAGGATTTATGTTCTATCACGGTTATTGAGTTATGCAGCCATCTACACCCATGGAGCTGTACTCGAGCACAGAGTCAAACCTGGGGAGCTGGTTTGTTGTGCCTAGCTCCTGTATAGTAGTTATGGTGCTTAGCAACCCACCTCCAATATAAATATATCTGCCACTCTGAAGAGCAGGCTTTGAAAAGCACCAGAAGGGATCACTCCCCCATACGGATTTTTTCCAACATTGCAGAGCTGTTAGGACTTTCAGGGAGAAATTCTTCTCCCACTTAAGCTTCCCATCCAGAAAGGTCAAGGTTTCACCTCAGGCTGGTGAAGCTCTGGTCCAAGTTGCTGTGATGGGTCATGAAATCCCATTTAAAGATGGGTCCTGTCTGCACTGCTCTTGAGCCATGCAGGCATGGAGGGAGACGGAGAGCAGCCATCCATGCAGCTGGCTGTAGGGAGCCATCCATGATGTCTTTGCATAGGGATCCCATGGCACCACGTTGGGGAACGGCTCACTGGGCTGCTAGCTGAACTGTATAATCCTGTTGGTTTAAAATTGATCAAACATTTGGGGCCCTCAGAAGAAGCCAATGATTGAAAGGATGTAAAATAACCGTACTCACAAAAAGTAACAAAAATGAAAGTGAGGTGTAAGTACCAGAGAGGAATGATTCATCAGGAAATTGTACTCTTGAAATTGTGTTGCAAATCCTGTGTGAGGGAGGAGGTGTACGTAAGTGTGTAAGGACCAGATCCTGGTTTGTCCAGATGAGTTGAAGATATGATGAAGATTAACGACCAACTCTGTAATTTAAGGGAAAATTTTAACTGCCGCCTTCAATATTGTCCGCTGACCATTACATGAAAATCAGAGAAACTGAAAAAGATCTGCGTCTCCAGTGTCACACCCACCTGAGCGCTTCACCAGACAGTGCCAGCTGGTGCAAGAAATGAAGGCAAGGTTTCCAATGCCAGAACGACCAAAAGGACGTGTGAAAGCAAAGCTGAAAAAAGTCTCCTGTCTTCTCTCCCTGGATTTGGAGAGCATACAATTTCCACAGGGTAATTTTCTCTGTAAACATTCCTATTTGTATGTCTTACAAATTAAAATAAAACATATCTCGCAGACATATTCAATAGTTTAATTTTAAACTAAGATAATTAATGTATCTGAACTTTATCACAGAGCATAAGTAAGTGGGAAAAATCCCCCAGCCAGATGTGAAGAGCCTAATCTTGACTTTCCCACCAATGTTGATAGGTTTGGGTTCATTTATTATGCTGTTTGCTCACTTTTATAAAAACCCAGCTCATGGAATCATCTAATTTCCAAGAGCATCTCCAGGGACAGGGGGCCACATTACAATATCTCACATTATATGTCATTCATAAAACCTATGGAAAGGGAAAGGCCCTTGAATAGCAGATTCCACCTCCTTTTCCTTTTTCTGATCATTTTTTTCCCCGCAGAGTGTACTCCTCCTCGTGCTGTCTGACCCCGTGCAGACAGGCTGCTCATCTCCATTCTGTAGAGAAACAGGCCCTGATGTTTGTTTCTCCTTGCTCTACCTGACTGTCTCATCCCCTCTCACACTACCTCATATATAGGTTGGTTTTTTTGTCCTTCTCTCTTTGTGCTCGCATTTCTCTCACCTCGCTATCCATATTTTGTGCCTATGGATGCTGTTGTGTGAACTGGAGCACAGAAGTGATCCAGCTGACAAAATCACCTGAAAAACCCCCAAGTGTCAAACCAATCATTTCCCTGGTCTGAATCACTTAATTTCTGTCCAAAACTTTGCACTAGCACCAGGTCAGGATGGGTAAAAAGAGACAGGACTTCTCCAGCAAGCATTGGTGCTAACTCCTGGGCTTGTTGCACTACCGTCTCTATTTCTTTCAGCGGTTTCAGGGATTTTGGTAAAGACCTCAAGGAAGGGTTATATGGTCTTAAAACATTTTGTTGATCCATTCATGTCCACCCAGCCAGCCAGGGCTTCAATTTTTAAGATTTCTTCCCTATTATCACGGGAACTTGCTAATCACTATAGAAGCTTGCTAGCAGCTTGCTTGAGACACCAGTTCCAATGTAGCAAAACACTTGCAGCTTGCATAAATCTCAACGTGCAAATCTGTGGACTCCTTTGAGTGAAAATGGGTTTTCTAGGAGATAATCCTGTTGCTCTAGATATTATTTTGACATTCAAGTCTAAGGCCAAGACCTCAATCCCAGGTCATCCGGTTGACCACAAAGGCCATAACCAATTTTATTTTGTATAGTAAATCCATTGCAGATTGCCACTCCCACTGTGTATTTTTTCATGTAGGAATTGCTCACCAAACTATCTGGTCTGATTAATACCAGGTTATTGTGCCTACTAGTGCACTTACAACAGAACTTTGCAACAGGAAAACAATCCTGGCCTTTTTAAACATTGAGGATAGCAGGAAAAAGGACAACATCAGGGCTAAACCAGTTCTGACAATTTCTCATTTCCATTTATTCAGAAAAAAAAATCATAATTGAGACTTAAAAAAGAAAGAAAGAAAAGCCCTCCGTGACTTTAAGTGTAAAATCCATTTTAGTAGCAGGAAGCTGTTATATGGTTAGAGCAGTTATTTTTATTGTCTGTCTGGGTATAGTTTTTAACTGCAGGCACAGAATAAATCAATAGTGTCATAAAGCTACTCTCACCCTCTGCCCTTTCTAAAGGGACATTGTTCAGTGTCTGCGCTGGATGTGACACAGACTACTGCTTTGATGCACAGAATTACGCCTCGACTAACATGCTAAGGGAGAGCTCAAAGTGCGACACATATTTACCTTTGTCCCTTTGTCCGTATCATCTCAGAGCCACCCGATTAAGAATAAAATCAAGCACAGACTCACACACAAAAATGCACAGTTCTTCTTCATCGGAAGAGGGGGGGGCATTATTCTGCTTATTCTCTTGCAAGTGATATTTTCAATGAATTTGTCCATTCATAAATATTCTCATGTGACATATTTCCAAGATTATCCAAGAAGAGAAAGCGTGCAGTGATTCATAGGATAGTCCCCACAACTTAAACCTGACTGTAATCTGCTCCTTAATACAGCAAGGAAGGAGGTAGCAGGATCTGACTGGAGGAGGCCAAAGGTAGATAAAATTGGCCTGGAATTGTGCCTTTTTAATAGCAAGAGTAGTTAACGGCTGGAACAGTTGGCTTAGGAATGCGGCAGATTTAGCATTGCTTTCAGTCTCTAAATCAAGAGTGAGTGTCTTTCTAAAGATATGCAATAGCTTCAGCAGAAGTTACGGCTTTGATGCTGAAATGAGTGGGTGAAGTTCTTCAGCTGTGTTACATAGGAAACAAAACCAGATGATTATGATGGTCCTTTTCAGCCTTACTAATCCATTAAATCCTGGTTTGGGGCCTTTCACACGTTGGGGTTTAAAGCAGCCTCTTAGGTTTTCCGGCTGGTTTTTGCGGGCAATACACGTTCCAGAGCTGGGTCTGACAAACTCCATCTAAATGGGTGTCCGGAATTGACACACTTTATAATTTATGTATAAATCACTGCCTCTGAATGTAGTTCCAGATCCGTTTCCCCATGCGGCTGAGTTCACTTTGTCCATTCTGCGCAGTGGGGATTTGCCTTTGCAAAGCAGATACGCGTCGGCGAGAGATCTGAGCTGAAATACGCACCGTGCACCGCTGGGTACCCCAGGAACACTAACCCCGAATGGGGGCCATGGAGAAGCAAACCTTATGGATCAAATTCTCAAGAGATTTATTGTCAGAAATGCCCCTTGTCAAGTTAATTCATCTCTCCTCTCCTTGCTGGTGCCTTGCAACTTCCCCAGGTTGGCACTTCTGACAAAGGCATGAAAACTGTACTTGTGCTGCAAGTGGGAGGTGGAGACAGAGAAAATCTGTGCTCTGTCTGTGGGATTCCGTGCCGAGACAGCTCGATTTTCACATCTAGTCACAGGCTGATCGGTATTACCTCGGGTTTTGTTTTGAGGACGGCTCTCAAGAAATGGAATTGGAGTTTGGATTCAGTAGGATTAAAGAAAGTAAGGCCCGAAACAATGCAGGTGGTTTCTGAAGGTAGCGCAGCTCACGTGTGGCTTAGTGCTCGGCAGGCAGAGAGGCCGCAGGACTTTGCACGCTCCTCGGTGAGCGTGGAAGTGGTTGACTGTGAGTAACGTTCATCTGGGTAACCTAATCTTTGTTTTCCTCCTCTCTGCAAAATGCTTAGTGCTGGATTTTGATGTCTATAAATACTGATTTGGATTTCCCTTCCTTCCCTCCCCACGCTCTATTGAAAGCGAAGCCATCTCAGCCCAGCGCCGGCTGCTGACTCCTTCCCTTCGGCTCTTTCCCGGCCCTGCGGTGCGTGAGCTCGGTCGCGTGCGGCCCCTTGGCTTCCCCTCGGCGTGCTGGCACTTGGGAACGACAGTAACAAATGTCGGGGAACAAACGAGACCCCAGCGGGTATGAAAAACAGTTTAGAAAAAAAACCCCCACATGAACTTACCGGATTCTCAAACTTTTTCATAAATAGCCAGTGGCCGCCTGAATAGCAGCAAGCAGCAACAATAATAATAAATTACAGTAAATATCATGCTGCCATATGTGACAGCAAACCAAACCCACTGCTGTTCAGAAATGAATTGGAGAAAATATTTCTTAATCTCTTTTTGTATTATTCAGCCAGCTGTAATGATTTATAACACTCCAAAGAAGTTGCTGTACGGAGTTGTTTCTTAATCATCCGTCTTAGCATCTTGCTATTATCCGCATGTGTCTGTGCTTCGGCGGGGGCTCCAGCGGGCTCGATGCGGTAGTTCCACCGTCAGCTGCCGCTGCTTCGGCGCACAGCGGCTGCACATGGGCTGGCATTGGGGCTGTGTGTGCTCCCTCTGGGAATAAACTAATTTAATGCAAGGGACCTCTCAGCCTTTCTCAGGGACCCTGCTGCCTTTGGGGACAAATCTGCTATTAGGAGGAGATAGTCCGAAATGGGAAAGCTGAGTTTGTTGTCGCTGAGCCGGGGTCAGCCCCGTAACAGCACCTTGAATGAAGGTGTTGCCCCAGAAGCCGCCTGGTTTGAGCCCATTTAGCTGTAAATAATCCACGTCCCACGGATGTGAGGGGCTTTGGTGCTGGCGTGCGTCAGATGGGTGCCCTGCAGATGGGTCTGGCCCCCTGTGAGCCTGCGAGCACACTCATTGTCAGTGCAGGATAATAAAAGGGTGGGGGATAAATTAAACTGGGAATACGGTATCAATCGCTGCTGTCTTTGTCAACTTATTACCAAAGATTTATACGTGACGCAGTGAGGACTGCTCAGTGACACATTTTAATTTAATTAAATTTCCTGTTGGATTGATGTCTGATCAATCAATAATGTTAATGTTTTTGCAATTTAGAGATTAAAGCTTGGATGAGCGGATATTGAAATACTCTCACATCCAGCTGCCTGGGAATGTCTTCTTCTGCTTCCATTTCTCAGAAAACCTGTTTTGGGTGAGGATGCATCCTGGGGCTTGCCATGCACCTACACCAAGCCTGAAAGCTTTGCCCCATCCTGCCAGAGGGCGAGGGAGCCGTGCAGCAGCGTCACTCCTCGGAGAGACAGAATTGCACAGAGCTAAGATCTGGGTTTGTGCAAAATCTGTATGGCTCTGTATATTTTCTCTCTGATGTTCAATATAGGAGAAAGTTTGGAGAATGGGGCATTGCTGGTGTGATAATTCCCTCTGCTACCCTCTCCTTGTTATGGAAATCAGCAGCGTAGAAGATTTCATCTGGAGTTTTGAATCTAATGGCCACCCAGGCATCCATGGGTCCTCTCGTCCCCTCTGGATCCCACTCGCTTCTCTGAGCACCACAGCCTCCTGCAGCAATGAGTTCCCCAGTTGAACCACTGTTTTCTAAGATGCCATCCAGGGGACAACAGGATCCTGGTCTGGAGCTGAATTCAGCACTTCTTGAAGCTCCTTGCCTGCCCAAATTTCTCACAGATGAGCTAATTGTGCCCCACCCTCTTCAGGCTGTGAAGATAAAGAGATGCTGCAGCATGTCCACAGAACTCTTTTTTTCCTCTTACTGCCTTGTTTCATTTAGTGCCTCAAATATTTCAGTAGTGAGGTCAGGAAAGGCTTTAACTTATTCAGGGGAGTTATTCTACACTGACTTTTCCATGAGACCTCGGGTTCTTACACAGCCCTTTAGAGACTTACGACTCAAGGGAAAAAAATAATCCACATTTTCAAACTTGTAAAAGTATGAACCCAAATTTCATCCGAGTTGCAGCCATGGCCACAGTCTCAATAAGTCAAAACCATTTGTCAGATCTTAACACCATTGAAACTCGGACGGTGAGAAAGCCCAGCCTGGGTCTGAGGTCTGCAGGCTCAGGCATCCTCTCTGGTCTCCAGGTACGTACCGTAGCTGGCTCTGTGCTACGCGGGGTGCTTAGATGTAGCTTGTATTTAGGCGGGCCTTAAAAGGGCCAATTTCTTACCCAGCTGTATTTTAAAATCTGTAAAATCTATACGTGTTCTTTCCCTTAAGGACTCTGGTGGCTGCTTGCTGTGTACCTGTCCCTCAGACAACCCCAAAGTAACACACAGAGGGAAGGAGGGAGAGAGAAAGGAGGAAGGGGGAAAGAGCGGGCAGCTCATTTTCCACTCTAGCACAGGCACCTGATGGGTAGAAGTCAGCAGTTTTTTGACAGTACAAGAACTCGGTAACTTAAAACAGGAAGCAAGAGAAATACCATGACCGAATAACTTTGCCTTGACCTCCTTATAAGAGAGTCAATTACTTTAAAGTAAACTGGAACTTCTTGCTGGAATTTATTTGGATGTCGGTTGCTCCTTACCTCATTAGAATAGCTATATTCAGAAATGTGCCAAAAGATTTAGGCAGGCTGTAGGGCACAATGGAGCTAATTTGGGGGGAATGGCAGTTTGCTCTGCAAGAGTCTCATTTTGGTTTTTGTTGTAAGTAAGGGAAGGCTTTACAAATTTGTTTCTCGCTATCAAAATACACTGTACTGTAGAGTTTCTTCCGCTGAAATACACCGTGTGCATTGGGTTTTGTTTCTTCCTCTATTGTAAGCTCCAGCAGGCACCCACTGCTCCGGGCGAGAGGGCAGCCTGCCCAGGGTGCCCACCCATGGCCGAGGGGGAGGTTGGCAGGGGGGGTTCGGTGTTTGTGCACGTGTGTGTGTGCATGCACGTGTGTGGGGAAGGCAGGGGAGGAAGGGGTATTTGATCCTTGGAACAGACTGAGGGAAGTAACCTACTGCTAAACTAATGATTTTTATAGTAAATCAACCCTCTTATGCTTAAGCCCCAATATGTAACGCTGGCAAGGCTGGTTTACATAGGTAGGATTGCTGTAAGTTGGTCCAACTTGCTGAGAGATCATTGAGAAATCTTTCCTTCTTTCTTTCATAGCATCATAGAATCGTTTAGGTTGGAAGGGAACTTAAAGGTCATCTTGTTCCACCCCCCCTGCCATGGGCAGGGACACTTCCCACTAGACCAGGTTGCTCAAAGCCCCATCCAACCTGGCACTAAACACTCCAGGGATGGGGCAGCCACAGTTTCCCTGGGCAACCTGGGCCAGTGTCTCACCACCCTCACAGTAAAGAATTTCTTCCTAATATCTAATCTAAATCTCCACTCTTCCAGTTTGAAACCATTACCCCTCGTCCTATCACTACATGCCCTTGTAAGTCCCTCTCCAGCTTCCTTGTAGGCCCCCTTTAAGTACTGGAAGGGGCTATAAGGTCTCCCCAGAGCCTTCTCTTCTCCAGGCTGAACAACCCTGACTCTCTCAGCCTGTCCTCATAGCAGAGGTGCTCCAGCCCTCTGATCATCTTCATGGCTCTCCTCTGGACCCACTCCAACAGTTTCTCCCTTCCTTCCTTCTGTCTCTCTTCCTCTGTCTATCTCCCCGTCTCTCTCAGGACTGGGGCTGCAGCATCCTCTGTGGTGCCCAGAAGCACATGCAGCTCAGCGTGGCACGGTGCTGCAGCGGTGGCCAGGGTGAGCTAATGACCATCTGCTCCAGCATGGGGAAAAGCACCGGGAGACATTATTAAAACGGGCAGTCCTGACTGTTTGGGATTTGCTGTGCCCTCCTCATAAAAGAGTAAACCACTAAATTTTTGATGCAGGTTGTTCTCAGCAGCCTGTGCTGCTTACGCCATCTCCCAGCAGCACCAGCAGCCAGGTTTCAGCTCGTCTTCAGTGGTCCCAGCTAAGCTGTTTCACAGTCAAAAAACACAATGACCCCTGAGAAAATGGTGTCCTGTGGAGCAGCCCAAGTTTTTGCCACATTTGAACGATGAGTGTTTGTGCTCTAGAATTCCCTTTGTTGTTCAACGTGCCACCTTGCTCACCAGGGCACGCTGGATTAGGCCCTGGTCGGTTTGATAGTTTTGGGGAATTTAACCTTGTAAAGATGGGGCAGCATCGCCAGGCTACTTTTTAGAGTTGTTCATCTTCCCCAGAAGAGTAAATTCCTATAGGAAAGTAATTTATGATGTGGGAGGACTGTTACTTACAAGCTAGTAAAATAACTTTAGCTGGACTTTTACTGCCTTCAGCAGCAAGTATCCGCGCTGAAGCCTGGAATGAGCCTTTTCTTGCTAGCTGTGATGCAGCATGATCTATAATGGAGCCACATGGTTTTTCGGCTCGTATTCATCTTATTTCCATACAATGCGTTTAAAAAGAAATAACTGATTTCTACTGGCAATATTTACAGTCAAGTCACGTTGTTTCAGCAACTGCATGAGCTTTCAGTAATTTATGCATAGGTAGGATCAGGGTGGCTTCTAGCTTCTTCTAACCTGGGCACCCTGCTTGCGACCTGTTCCCTCAACTTTAACTGTCCAGGAATCAGCCATCTCCTCCACACCAGTCATCCAGCATCGCTCCACCTTTGGGCGGGCTGAATCACCCTTTCGAGGTAGTTTGTTCTTGTTGACTGCAAGTGGTGTTGGACTTGGTGCTTAATCTTTAGATCATTAAAAAACGTCATGACAAGTGTATTGTATTAGAACTGTGACAGTTTTTCTGCACCCTTCACTGCAAAGTGACTCCCACCTGACTGTGCCTCAGGCACGGAGTGTTGTTGGGTACCAGCTTCTGCATGGAAATGGCCACAGTCCAGCAGGTGGGTGATTCCAGATCTCATCACACATTTTCCCCATGTAATTAAAACCAGAGAAGCACAGAAATAAGGGCCAAAGCCTCCTGTGTGAATGATGTAAATAAAAACTGAAGCCCATGCTGGTGCCACTCTGACAGCAGAGCAGAATCGGGCCCATTTCATCCCTTGTAAAGCATCCCTTGGGGATGCTGAGCAAGTCTTAGCTGAAACTTTCTGTTTAAATTGGGTCTTTCTAACCTTTACAGGAAGAAAGCTCCTTTACCCTTTACCATATTCAGCATGAGAGGAGATCTTCTGCAGTACAAATGTTCAAGGATGTCCCAGTCAGTAAATTAGATTCCAGATTATTTCTTTTATACCATGACTTACTGCCTCTGCTTCGGACCACAATGTGCATGGGGGGGTGGGGTGTAATATACAGCAACATTTAGTGCTTTAGTGCTAGCCACAAGTAGCCAAGGCCATTGGGTTTTGAGCTACGCATAGGCCAAAGCAAGTCAAAGCCCTTTGCAACCATCTATCATGTCTGAAGGAAAAGCACGTGTTTTCAACCTTCATGGTCGGGAGCTGCCTGTTGCATCCTGAAAGTCATTGCATTTGTGATTATGCCCTCAAAAATAACGTTTTGAGGAGCTGCGTGCCCTCCTGCTGCCATGCAGGCAGTCCTAGCACCTCCGAGCTGCCTGCCAAGGCCTGTGTCAGGCTGTGAGCACTTTTTGCTCATTATGCCTTCAAAAACTGGGAGAGATGAAAGAGAAAATGAACCTGGGGAGAAAGCTGCAGGGGAGTGGTCATCAAGTCCTGTTGAGAAATGCCCAAAAGACGAAAGCTAGGTGGTTAGGTTCGGACCAGGAACCTCAAAAAGTGGTATGGATGATGGAGAAAAATGGCTAGTTTCTCTAAGGGAAAGAAATGCTCCCGTTTCTACACGTGTGCAAGGGATTTGGGCTTCCTAGGTGGAAGGGAAATAAAGAAGAGTAGTGATACGTGGGTTGCACTTTCCATGTACATTTTTAATTATGGCACATCTATCATTCTTAGCACTGCCTCGAGCAAAGAAAAATAAGCCAGCAAAAGCAATAGCAAGATTTCCACACATGTAGACGGTCTCAAAATCAATGGGAGTTCGGTATCTAAATACCTTTAAAAACCTGACCAGCAGTTCCCTGAGGCCCCCTGTGAATATCACAACCTTAAATCCTGGTGGATGTGCTGAAGTTGCCGTGGAAGGCAGGGGGGGTGCACTCGGGACAGCATTTGGTTTGTAACGTGAAGGGCTGAAAAAATGTTCCCTTAAAGGTTGGCTGGCTTAAAGCTGCGCACTCTTATTCTTCAGCATCTCTTTGGTTACAGGTAGCGTTGGACTGTGTGCCAGCAGTTAATGAGAGGAATCTGGTGACTGTCCGTGAGTGCGTTTCAGTAAATGTTCATTACCCCCCCTACATTTAAGTATTTTACAGGGGAAAATGCAAACCTTCACCAACTCTTGGTAGGAGAGGAGGAACAAACGATGTTTACACTTATTCTTTTGCATATGAATAGAACCAATAAATATTCAGGCAAATTAAAAAACAGTTTCTGCTGAAGATGAGGGAATCCACTGAGGTCGTGCCATGGGGTGGATGAGAATGAGAAGTCTCCCCGTGCCTCCCTCTCCGTCTGGCCGAGCTGGCACCGTGGCGCGTGCTCGTCTTGGTGCTGGGCGCAAGAGGTGGCTCTCCCAAGGTTAGGTTGCACGAGCGGCTTGCTGAGCCAAGGTGACTCCTCTCATCTGTTACATATCGTGGGGTTATAAATAACAAAGCAACCTCCGTTTGATCAGGCAGGGGAAGCTGACAGCCCCCTCCCTCCTTCGGGATGCTGAAACCGTCGCAGGCGGGAGGAAGGCAGGGAGGTCTTGCGTCTTCACTGCAAACACAGGGTTGGGTTGGTCTTTGCTGCTCTTTAATTAGAGTTTATTGATAAAGCAACCCCATTTTTCTGCTCCTGGAAAATCTGGGCTGTCAAGGCCTAATTCCTTGGGCCTATCAAGTATGAGATATGTTTACCAAGCCCCTCCAGGATTAGCTGGGTTGCTATCAAAACCGAGGAGTATATTTCTATCAATGAAAACCGCTATGACAAGGTCTGTCCCCTGAGACAAACGGCCTGTTCCATGGAGGCTTTAAATAGGAGCAATAATGGTAGTGAGCAGCACTGAGTTGAATAATTAGATTGTTCTTCATAAATCCTCGAGTGAAGACTTCCAAGCAGGTCCATTATGTGTGTCGTATGTTAGCACTGAGCTTTATGTGGTGTGGACACCGCTCTGCGCTGGGCTGCCGCGATGGGTGAGTAAATCACCAAAGATTGGGACAGGAGGAGTACGGCTCCTTCCCCTCCTGCCTTTTTCCCCTACAGAGATCATCTGCTCTGAACTGCAAACGCCCGTATTATTTATTTTATTGCTCAAAGAGTTTTCAAAGGACTAACTGGAGTGATCTCTGAATATTTATGTTTTGTTTGTTTATATTTGGAGACTGGAAAACACACATATTTTGTTCACGTTCCCAGACTGGTTCATTTACTGATTCACTTAAAACATCCTTACAGATCCATTGAGAGATAACTTCTTCCTCAGAGGGATGCAGTCGTGTAATAGCAGCTCAGTATTATCTCCACATATCCTTGGTGGGATTTCCTCTTGCCAACCGAGAACTAATGTTTTTTTTTAAAATAAATCTTTCTTCCTCCCCCCTCCCCTTTCAATTATTCAGGTTTTCTCTCTCTTTCTTGCTCTCTGTATTAGTTATAAAAATAAATTCCAGATGAGCAAACGACATTTAACCCTGACCCTGACTGGTAGTTTTTAGACATTTTGGGGGAAATCCTGGAAGGCAGCAGAGGTGGCAGGCAGGGACGCACACCCACCCGATGCACGATGCGTGTGCATGCCCAGGCAAGCACTTCTGCTAAACCCAGCTGCACTCCATTCGCTTAGAAACACATTTGTCAGACCTGGTTAAACAATGCTGGTAAAAAGAACAAGAAATCACGTTATTCCCCTGAGAATAGTCTGTACACCTAACTATTTTGTCTGCCAGTAAGAGTCTTGTGTCACTGTAAGGTTTATAGGAGCTGACTGGCAAAGGATGCCCTGATCATAAATAAAACACCCTTATCCCATGTCCCATGACTTTATGCATCTGAGCAGCTGCTGTGCCCTTTCCAGTTACCTTGGCTATGAAGATGTGGCATCTGCCTTCAGACCAAGCCCTTCAGTATAGGTAGCTGATGAGTCCCAAATGGGAAGGGACACGTCACGCAATAGCGCCAGGAACAAGCCACAAGCTTTTTGGTAAAGCTCATGGCCTGCTGTCAAGTTTTCCAGCTCGTGCACAAGTTCTAGGACAAGGTCTGGGCTTGGGGGGAGCCACAAGCTCTGCCGTGACCCACCGTGTGCTGGTACCAACAGCCATGCTGCCAGATCATCCCTCTCTTGGCCCTGACAGAAAAAGTTCTCCAGTGTCAAAATACTGTCAGGATAAACACTATTAAACATTTTACAAGGCAATTTAGGTGATAATCATCAGGGTAATAGAATAATATTATCCATATTCATTTAAAGGTGTGCTGTGCTTTCCTTTCTGATTAGCGTAAGAAACTCCTTGCCAGGCTAGGAAAATAAAGGGACTGTGGGAATTTTTAAAGGCACATTCCTCCTCGCATCGTAAGAGCATGAATTTGAGGAATTTCCTATCCGTAAGAAGCTTGCATTCCTGGGATGCAGCGCTCGCACCCTCGAACGCAAACTTCCCCGATGCTGCAGGAGAAGCCAGCCCCGCTCCTTTCTGCTCTGCTTGGGCAGCCGGAGCGGGGGTTGCACATTTTCGTAACTTGACCCGGAGCTGCGAGTGCTGAGCACAGCCCAGAGTCAGGCCACATCCATCCGGAGGTGATTATGGGTGCGATGCCCGGGAATTTACGCACGACCTTGTTTCCTAAAATCTGGCCTTTCTTTAGGCTTGCTCTGCTTTAAGCCAAGCTGCCTGCAGGCAGTTAGGCTTTGTGACCATCAGGCAGAGCCAGCGGTGAGGGTGTCTTCCAGCGAGCTTGTCCGGATCTAGTCTGAGAGGGGACCAAGTGGCATCCGGCCCTCGGGCGTGGTAGTAACTCAGTAATTCAGGTGATAACCGCTGTTTGTAAATTGATTCATTAGATGAGAGTCCACTTGTTATCGCAAAAAAAAAGAAAAAAAGCAGTTTGAGATATTTTAATGTCGCAGGTTCTGACCTGTACATTGGTTAGGAGAGGAGAGGTTGAGCAGAGCTCTGGGCAGATCTAGGGACTCCTGTCCCACCAGAGGCAGGCCAGAACACATGGTAAAATCCAAGAATCCTGCACCAAAAGCAACCTATGTTCCATAAAAGTGGAGTTAGGTCTTCTTAACAGGGTCCGGGCAGGTAAAACTGGTCCCAGTTTGGAGACGGGACTGAGTCATCAGCCCCACTCCTTGTTGCACCCTTTGCTTCTGGCAGAGAGCTGCTGATCTGTACTGGAGCTGGACTGGGGCGCCCAGGACACTCAAAGGAAACGGGAAATGTGTCAGTGGACATTAGATGATTCAGGGTTTGCTGGCAGCCGAACAGAAGTTTTCCGGATTTCAATTTTGAACTCAGGCAGCTTTATTCCACCCCATTCCCACGGTGGGCACCTCCGTCCTCTTATGAGCACGGCGCTAATGGCATTTGCCTGCCCCAGAGGCACGCTGGGGAGTCGAACACGGTGTCAAAATCGGGGCTCTGCGTAGTCACGAAGACCATGTAAATGCCTTAGATACGTTGATTTCACCTTCCAGAATGTAAGGTTCCATTTTCGAAAGGTTCTGGGAAGCACCCGCCTAAGCCAAAAGCTGGGTCACCACCATCTGATTTCACTCTTGCTCCGTGCATCTGCTGGCTGGTGCAATGCCAGGCTCCGTCCCCCCGTGCTGCCAGCCCTTAGGAAAATAAAGGCAGTGGGGTTTTTATGCATCAAAACCCCCCTCTCTTAAGATTAGGAAATAATCGCTGCGAAAACACAAGGTGTTCTTTGCTCTCCGAAGATTACTTTCCGAGCCTAAAATACATCAGTCCCCCAAAATGTTTGTAGATTGTCTGAATTTCCTAAAGTAGGTTTAATAAATAAAGACTCAAGGCTGAAAACACTGTCTGTTTGCAGGATTTCTCATTACATTTCTCGCCTATTTCAGCTTTATGAGGATATGCTGGTTTAACTCCTTTCTGATGCTGTTTCTTAATGCAACCAGATTTTCTAGATTAGTAAAGGTATATGAAACAAATACCTGGAATTAGGTTTGCAGAAAGTCTGTTATTTATACTAGATAATAGACATTAAACCAAGACAAAAGAAATTCACTGTCACAATAACAAATCCATTTTAAAATCCATTTTCAAAGCAATCGAATCACCGCAGAAACCCAAGGACAAATGCGTAACAATAATGTGTATTTATGTAGTGACTTTCACCCCAAGGAATCCAGAACCTCCAAAAATATCAGTGTGGGAGGTGGCTCTGGGGTGAAGAGATCCCATTGAGCGACACCGGGGTTTCGGAGCAGCCCTGGCAAGGTCACTCGAACAAACTTGCCTTCATCTAACAGACCCCCGGCATCGCAGGAGATGCGAGTTCTGTTTCCAGTCGGAATGCTGTGCTCGCGGTCAGTACGCACGTGAATGAGAGGTGAACTTTGCCTCTTTTTTTGCAAAGGGCTGAACAAAAAAAACTAAAACAAAACAAAACAAAAAAAACACAGCGACAAAAAAAAGGCAGTTTCCCCTTTTAAGGGCATAAACAGGATGAAAGTGCTGCTTCAGCCCGGGGTTGTCTCGCTGCGGGAGGCTGCGCTCAGGCTGCACAACCAGAGCAGTTTTGCGAGGGGTTTTTTTACAGCCCTTTGAAAAACACCAATATTTTTACTAAATGGTAATGGAAGCTGGACTTGAAGTCAGCTCGAGCTGCAGAACAGCGCTTATAACAGTGATCTATGTATGAAATGCAGCGGATCTGTTATATTTGTTACCTTGCTGTGTTTTTGATGTTGAGGTTTCATACGAACAGCAGCCAAGCGGCACTGAAGGCAGCTTTGAACATGTGCATGTGTGTGCAGGCCTTAGGAGACACGACTCATGTATGATGTTTTAGGCAGGGCCCTGGATAACGGGGCGTCAGTAACAAGTGGCGCTTCATGGGATGTCGTCGCTCCATCGGTTTCAATATGACAGAGTCATCTGTAGCCAGGAAGCTTCTGCCCAGGTTTTGTGTATTATCTGCAGGAACTTTGCTGTCTTATCTGTGGAAAATTGATCCATACAGTCTCTTTAGAGACCTACATCAAATATTAATTTTGCCTATTTGTTCAATGTAATTAGCAGGTGTGATTAATCAATTAATCAATCTGTGATTCCTATCTGTGCTGCAAACAGCTTGCTGTGCTACGCGGGGATACCGGGAGCAGCGATCCCACAAATGCTTCTCAGTTCCCTGTCGCAGGGGTCCTTCCTGACCCCACGGTGAGGTCTGCAGCCACCGAGGTCTGGTGCCACCGGTGCCTCTTGCAGCCCAGGGTGCCTGGAGAGCACAATAGCATCAGCGAAGCCTTCAGGTGAGGACCTCGCTGGCCTCGTCCCCTGCAAAGCTGGGATGGCAGAGCTAGCTTGCCTTGCCATGGGGTTTGGGGGGCAGAAGGATGCTCCTAGGCGAGGGGTGCGGTGACCCCAGTGGGTCCCCTGGGTCCCTGCTGTGCAAATTGGCTGGGGGGCCAGGACTGTGCAATGCCTCATTTTGCCTATTCCTGGAGGGGACACAGCAGAAAAGAGCTGCCAGAAGTGGATGAACTTTTTATGACAGGCTTTTGGTGACCTTCCCAGACCGATTTTGCATGTCTGAGGGATGCAGGTAGGTCATGGTGAAGTTCAGGTATACCTGAAGTTCTTTAAATGCTTAGAAATGACAGAGTTTGGGACTTTTGCTGAGTGGGCAGCAGACAAAATCCCCACCCTGTATTCAGGGACTCAATGACTTCTTAAATTTAACTCCAGAAATGGTGCTGGATTTCACTGAGAGTGGGGAGTCTGGATCATGTTGCACAAAGGAACAAGTACCCATGGCTGTTCCCATTGCCTGGGGTGCTTATTTGGAGGCAGTGGGAGGGGTATAACCACAGATATTACAGGCAAAGCAGGGAGACATGTCCCGGTGCTACATCGCTAGGTACGAGACTTTGCATTTCCTGGTGGCAGGTGGTGAGAATCTGGTGGGGCAGCACGGCAGGACCTTGGGCTTTGCTCCAGCGGGGGGCAGGGGCTTGAAACAGGGCAGATACCGGAGACTTCACTGCAGGATGGGCATTCTCAGAGGGTTCAGAATTTGTAGAGGACGTGCTGAGGACATTACCACAGTCTCCAGCTTGCACAGAGTTTCTTCCAATGTTATGGTAGCATCTGCTCTGCTTTTTCATAGAATCATAGAATCGTCTAGGTTGGAAGGGACTTTTAAGATCATCAAGTCCAGCCATCAACCTAACACTGCCAAAACCACCACTAAACCATGTCCCTCAGCACCACGTCTACCCCTCTTTGAAATACCTCCAGGGATGGTGATTCCACCCCTTCCCTGGGCAGCTTGTTCCAATGTTTGATAACCCTTTTGGTGACGAAATTTTTCCTAATGTCCAATCTAAACCTCCCCTGGTGCAGCTTGAGGCCATTTCTTCTTGTCCTATCGCTTATTACTTGGGAGAAGAGACTGACCCCCACCTGGCTACAACCTCCTTTCAGGTAGTTGTAGAGAGCAAGAAGGTCTCCCCTCAGCCTCCTTTTCTCCAGGCTAAACAACCCCAGTTCCCTCAGCTGCTTCGCATAAGACTTGTTCTCTAGACCCCTCACCGGCTTCGTTGCCCTTCTCTGGACACGCTCCAGCACCTCAATGTCTTTCTTGTAGCGAGGGGCCCAAAACTGAACACAGTATTCGAGGTGGGGCCTCACCAGTGCCAAGCACAGGGATTTTTTTAGTAAAAGTGGCCTGATGGAGGTGCTGGGTTACACAGCTGAAGTGTGTCTGAGTCCTCTCTGAACCACTACCGCTTTTTCAATGTTGTATTCTGGGCCATCTCTATCCTGTCCTGCCTTTTTTTCTCTGCTTTCCCCCTACTATTGCGAGTCCTCCTATCTTGCGCCTTGCCCACCAGCACCCTGGAGAACCTGGACCAAACTCCACATCTGTCAAGATAAGGTATGAATGTAATCCAGGAGTAACCACGTTGATGCCGTGTGCTGACAGCCCCTGGGTCTGCCTTAAATCTTTTTCCTGTTCTGTGATCTTTTAGTTCAGCAGTCCCTATCACCATAATATACATCCCTCGGGCCAACCTGACCTTACCCTTGCCAAGGGTGGGGTGCTTTTTTTTCATTTATTGGGCTCATCGGGCCTGATTTCATTCCTGTGCATTGTATGCTTTGCTGACCCGGGAAGATTTGACGTTCCACAAAGGCAAATGAACTGGTCTTGGTTTCAGTGTGAGTTTTGGATTAGAACCGCCCAGGGTAGCACTTTCCTCAGAATAGTTTTTCTACGGAGTAAAAAGTATGAGTCTCCATCTGATGCCTCGAACTGTCATCGTAATAACCTCAAATATAGCTGTCTTCACCACATCACCGTCCTCCTCTCTGACCCATAAAGTTTTACCATTACAACCTGCCCTTAATCACCTAACCATTTCCTTAGTCTTTCAAGGACAATGGTTTTTATGCCATACTTGCTAACCTTACGTATTAGTCTACCATCCCAGGCTGCCTTTAAATGACTTTTCTGAAATCTATGTGGATTAGCTCCACTGCTTCGCTCCTGCCTGTTTTTCACGTTAGCTCCTAAAACAAATTCTGCCAGATTTGTCAGACAAGATTTACCCTTTATGGAGCTGGGCAGATACAGTTTTATCAGTTCGTATTTCTCCAGATGTTGGGTGATCTCATCCCTGCTAATGTCTCTAAAATCTTGCCTCTGATTAAAAAAAATAATAATCACGTTCTGCAGGTTTGGGGCCAGATTCTCAGCTGGTGTGAGGGAGTGTGTGTGTGCGTGCATCAGTTTTTATGAGCATTCGTATTAGCTGATGATCTACTGCAAATATGTCTTGGTTTCAGCCTATCTCTTCTCATAGATGCTCAAAGATTTTTGCTTTGTATCAGTTTCTCTTTACCTCTTTTTCTCTCAAAGAAACACCTCAAAACCTCTGTTATTGGGCACTTAATCTCTCCTGCCGTTCCATTAAGCGGCGTGGGCTAAAAGTACGCCCTCCGCACTCAGCCCTGCCTCCTTCTCCACGGTCGGAGTTTGCTGTGGTGATTATTCATGCTCCCTGCTCTTCCCTGCTTGGCTGTCGCTGGCAACTTTGCTTCTGTGCCTGTCGTCTTACCTCCAGGTTCCCCCACGAGCGCCAGCCAGGGAAAATCGTAATCATTTCCCTCATTTCAGCCCCTCTCCCTGTGTTACTGAGCTCTCTCGACCACCTCTCAGTGGTCCGGCGCCCTCCCTGTTGATCTTGTCTCCTTCACCTGTTTAAAAGAAATCTTTTATAGTTTTTATTCGCCCCACGGGCGATTCTTCTCTCTCTGTCATATTTGATTTCCTAATCAGCTTTTTACATCTTTTCAGCTTTGCTTTATAATCCCTTTCATCCCCTTAATATTTGCCTTCTTACCCATGTCACCTGCCTCTTTCCTCTCTCCGATAGCTTTTATGACTTCCTCGGTCATCAGCCTTCATCGGAAGCAGCGCTCGCCCGTCCCTGCCTGACAGAGATGGCTGTTTCCAAGTGCTACGCTCATTTCCTGAGTACGAGTTGCTGTATGTAAACGAGGGCTCGGTGAATTGGCACCAGCGCCTCTTGTATTGACTTTGATTTCTTTCTTGCTGCTGTTTGCTCATGAGCAAATGGCCGTATTCTCACATGCACTCAGCGCTCCAATGTGCTTCTGAGTAGCTCGGTGATTTTATCTTTTTTCCTTCGCGAGCGAGAGCCACCCCAAAGCAGAGCGCCACCATACAGACTGCCATGGATCCTTAGAAAAGGTGTAATCATTTTTTTTTTGAGGAACTTTAAATACTGCGGGAGCATAGTGGGCCCGTTCTGCTCTCAGGATAGCACTAAAATACCCTTTGCCATTAACACTTCTCAACACTCTTACAAAGAAAGTCAGTGGCGGCGGATTCAGCATAGGAAGGGACGCGGTGAGAGTTAAATGACTTGCCAAAGGCCATCCAGCAGGTAAGTGGCAGAGAAGAGAACAGACTCCACGCTTCTACCCAGGACTGTGTCCACTGAGCCAGGATAACTCCTGGCAAAGCGGCAACAACAGGACCACAGAATCACATCGTCGCTCGTTCGGTTTTGTTTGTTGCAGCACTAGGTGATGAAATGCAAACGGTACAGGCAGATGCGCAATTTCAAATCTTCTGTGTGTGACGACTCAAATACCGGGGCAGGATTTTCTCTCCCTCTGCAGAGGAGTTGCTTCTGAGGCTGCACGGAGGCACGGAAAAGGGTATTCAATGGGTTCACGTGCTCAGGGAAACCTGAATTTGCAGAAATTTCTTTCTCCAGCAGCTTCGCTCAATTGCAGTGTAAAAAATTACATAGTTAGACACACACACACGTATATATGTAGATATATGTTTTAAACAGTACATGTTCCAGTCTCTATTGCAGTCTCTTAATCTTCAGGCTGAGGAATTGAGGAGGAGGGAAGAGGCAAAACAGGAGGAGAACGCAGGGAGGTCAGGGCTGCCCTGCCCCATGCCCACCTGGCCCAGATGCACACATCTGGCAGCCCCTATGCCGGGCGAGGGCTGCAGGGAAGCTGAGGGAGAGAGGGATGCCCAGGCATGTCCCGCCGCTGCCAGGGGTGTCCTCTCCCTCACCAAAACCCTCCGGCCAGCAGCCGGGTCGGCCGCGGGACCTGCAGTGATGGGGGAGGGAGCAAAGTGGAGTTTTTTAATACATATTTCAAAGAAAGCATTGGCACAAAGGGAGTTAGAAATGAGCTGCGAGTGTGAGAACAAGAACGAAACCACACTTTTGTTCCTCCTGATGCTCTTTCCCCTGCTTCGTGGTGATTAGGGCTGGTCAAAAACTTCTTTGTGCTATTTACATTTTTGACAGAGCATTTTTAGCTTTCTTATCATGTTTTCAGGCTTTTTCACAAAAGGAAACATTCCCAAGTCCATACAGCCTTAAGATCTAAAACCGGTTCTGTGTTTTTTTAACTTTTTTCAGTTCTTCAACGGAATCGTGTTGCAATCAGAAAGAAGATTCTTCAAGAAAAGACACTAATTAACATTTTATTGTTATAATTATTTCCATCATATTCCCTCTGCTATACAGGTCCTCTCTTTCATCCTTTATTACAGTGATGTAACTATACAACAGGGCTTGTGTACAAGAAAAAGACAAAGCTGAAGGCTTAATTCAGCATCGCGAGCATGATGAAAGGAACAAAGGATGATGCAGCTATGCCCTGATCCTGCAAATACTTATGCACATGGATAACTTTGCTGCCAGGAGTATTCCTGCTTGCAGTAACTGTGTGCTAAAGTGCCAGCAGACTTTAAGTCATAGGGCCTGATTTAAGCTCTGCCGGAGTCAGTGCACAAACTCTGACACGTTTCAGCAGGGGCTTTGCCAGTACTTACTTAGGGAAGCATTTGAGCACTGCTGACTTTACTTGCAACCTAATCCTGAGCATGCACAGGCTTTCCCGGGCTCTGAGCACACGCTCCCGCTACTAGAAGTGACAGTGATTGATGACTTGATTCATTGCTATTCTGTAAAATTACCTCTCGCGGGCACTGCCAGGTGGATCAGCACAGCTCAGCTCGGCATCACCAGCAGCAGGGTCGGGCGAGCGGCCGGGCATCTCACTGGCCGTGGGGCAGGGATGCTGGCCACAGAGCCAGCCGGGCATCTCGCTGGCCGTGGGGCAGGGATGCTGGCCACAGAGCCAGCCGGGCATCTCGCTGGCCGTGGGGCAGGGATGCTGGCCACAGAGCCAGCCGGGCATCTCGCTGGCCGTGGGGCAGGGATGCTGGCCACAGAGCCAGCCGGGCATCTCGCTGGCCGTGGGGCAGGGATGCTGGCCACAGAGCCAGCCGGGCATCTCGCTGGCCGTGGGGCAGGGATGCTCAGGGATGCTGCCCACAGAGCTGGCTGCCTTCCACGGGGCATAGGGCACTGCTGGTTTTGTCCTGGTCTTCTCAAGAAATGATGTCTCTGGCAAAGGAAACTCGCAGGGATGACACTACCATGCCAGATAGGCATTTTTCAACCCTGTGGGGGACATCTCTCCACTTCAATTAGTCCCTTAATTGAGCTATTTGCAGGGGAAAACTCAAGGGAGATGAACACCTATTTCCTCGCAGTTTAACTACCACCAAATCTAAAGACTTGGTTTGTCCCTTAAATAGGAGTAAATATATAGTGTTTCCACAAACTTTGTCACTGTGAATTGCCTAATACTTTCCTGTCAGAGTAATGGTAGTATGATCAGACTCTGGTATGAAGTATATTCAATTATAATTGAGTTTTGATCCCATGATTTTTTTAAAAAATTGCATTTTTAGGCAAAACAGTGTGCATTTCCTCCAACTACTTCTAAAGCAAAGGGCTAGCTGAGTTTTCAGGCCAAATATTCTAGACCCTATTCTCTTTCCGTGTCAAGTTTAAAAACGGTATAGTCCCAGTGTTTCAATGATCTAAATTTATGGGGGAATGAGAAGACCAACCAGGTCTATCCTGAAAGCTAAACCAGCATGCGTACCTTATTTAAAAATAAATCTATCAAGGGGTTAGCTGGAAATATTAGCCCCAGATTGAAAGCCTGCTTTAACCCCACGGCTGTTGCAGGGCTGAACTTCAGCCCTCACCCCCCGCCTGCCCTCCAGCCCCCGGGGCAGAGCGGATGACCAGTGCCTGCCAGGCAGCGCTGCGGGAGCCACTGGGCACCGACGTTCAAGTGAGGAGGAAAACATCTCCTTCAGAGCCAGCGTCCCTCACCCATACCAAACCTAGCTACAAACAACAAACCATGTCAGATTTAAAAAAAAACCAAACAATCAACCCCCTAAAAATCTCTATGCGAGTACTGCGGCAAGAGCCCTAGGCTGAGCTCTGCAGTGCTCGCCGGGTGTAATATCGCTTCCCGGTCCTACCCCATAGCAGACCAAACTGTGACTATGACCCTAAACCTCAGCTTTGACCCTTAAGTCAGGCCTTTCTTTAGGATTATTCCAGCAAATGTTGTCAAAGCCAAAATTATCATGGTTCTGTGGACCCTGTGAGTAACTGCCACAGTGAAGCTGAGAGGCTCCTTTTTATGATTCTTCAGTAAACCGGACTAACCATGCATCTAAAGTCATCCCGAAGGCAAATTATCTCTACGATCAAGGGACTTCAGTTGGTCTGGGCAGCTTTCCATCAGGGCCTTATAGCGAAAGCTCCTGCAACATCCACCTTCTCTGCGGAGTGACTGGACACAAGTCATAAACGCCCCAGACTGGTGTTTGGCCTGATTTTCATCTCCTGGCTCCTGGTTGAAATAAATGCGCTGTCACATGATATGAGTATCCCATGAGACTTATGTGTTATTATATCCAACTTGAAAATTAACTCTAATGCGAGTTGCACAGAACACCAATGAAAGCAACCATTAATTGTTAATATAAACTATTAATGAAACACCAGGATGAAGGTCAAAGTGCATGACTGAAACCTCCCAGCAAATGAAAGGATTATTTTGCCTCTTACTGGGCATAATTATCATCTGAATTTCCTTGGCTTTCTGATCAAACCACTTCCCTCTGCACTGACCTGTTCCACCACCGTGGTAAATCTGCTCCCCAGAACTGGTATTTGCTGTTCATTGTCCACCGAGGTTTTTATTAGCATCCTGGATGTCTGCGAGGAGCAGAGAGCCGGCACCCTTTCACCTTTGTTCCTATGGGAGTTTTTTTTCCCCCTTTCCATTGTCCATTACTCACAATAAATTTGCATTGACCTGGCTCCCCATAAATTATCCTGTCTCCTGCTGGTGCGTCCTTTAGCTGTCCCGGTTCACATTTCCAAGGTCCACGACGTGGTGGACACACCTGAGGGCATGCAGCCCAGAGTGAGAGCAGGCCCCTTCCCACATTATCCAGATCAAAATATCAGGGAGATGACAAGTTAGGGGGATGGTTTGGAATGACTGTCAGTCAGTTTTCCTTCCCTCCTGCATGCGGCGGCGTGATCAGCCTCACCCAGCAGTTTGACTTCAGCAATTTCTCATCCAGGCTTGGACTGCTCAGATACTTTCTGCTGAATATTTTCATTTGTTTATTTTTTTCCATGCACAGACAAAAAGCCTTTCACTAGAAAACACTGGCTTTCTTTTTCCATAAGAAACAGAAATCCCAACAAATGAAAAAGACTGGATCCTAGGGCAGAAATATTCTGGGGGGTTTTTTTTGTTTGTTTCTGACAAACCCTAAAAAAACCCTTTAGATGTGCAAGAAGCAACTCTCTGTCAACGTTCATTGCTTTGAGGATATTTCAGAAGTGCTGATCTGACCCAAGATTGCTTAGGAGTAGCATCTCTGGCTCAAAAGTTTGCTGTTACCATCCATGCCTAACCTGCAGGTTTTCTTGGAGGTGCAGGTCAACTCCTGGGACGTTGCCTTTACCCTGCCTACCTGTTCCATGCCCTGCTGGAGAGGGGCTCGTTGGCAAAAGTGGAGCATTTGGCTCTGTGACCACCCCACAGCCCTTGTCTGGCGTGTGGGGATTGCAGGGGACAGGGGTGAGGCCATGGTTGCACCCAGGTGGGCCACCCACAAAGCCTGCCCAACCAGGCTGAGATAGGAGCTGCCAGGCTTGAGAGTTGCGGCAGTGTAAACCCACGCCCGGAGTTAGACGCCTTTTAGTCCTTTTTTGAGTTTTCTGAGACAGGAAAAGTTCCTGGGATCAGTCAGTCCCAACAGCAGGGGTAGGTGTTGCTCTTGGCCAATGTCACAGGAGACCTGCTGGTGGGCAGAGACCTGTGCTGGAGGGTGGTTGTGCGAAGTCCAAACTCTTTGTAAATAGAAGTCCCCATGGCTGAGATGGATTGAGTCAGTTGGTGTAGATGGCTGTGTTGGTGAGGACTTCAGTTGGGCCTGCTGATCTAATTAATCAGTGATATTATGCTAATGGGCTGCTCCGAGTCTTACGCGTGTTTCTGTTTGCAGGCTGTCTGTAGAGTTACCTGATTTTCCATGAAGAGCATGACCGGTCTGCATGGATCTTTCTCGGTCTCGGTTTGGTTTCTTTTTTTTTCTTTGTATGCTTTTTATATTTTAAATTTTTTTAGAAAGCGAGAGTACAACCCCTGGGTTGCCTTTGCCAGGGGAAAATACTGTGCCGTTTCTGTTAGCACGGGCATGTGTAAGTTGCTCCTTTGAAGAGAAGGTCCTAATATGTTAAGGTATGCCGGGCTGTGACAAGCTGAAATCTCAGCTGAAGAGCCCTGTCAGATCTGTTCTCTCATCCATGCCCTCCCTCCGTTCAGACCCTGACCTTCCCCATCAGATAAGCAGCACAGATCTCGGCCCTGCGTTCCCTCTGCAGTCTCAGCTCATTAAAAATTCATTGCCTAAAGTGAATCTATTCTGTTGCTGCTGAAGTGTTATTTACCTCGGCCCGGATTTCCTCAGGTTCTGACAATTAAAGGGGGGTCCAAGGAGAGGGCTGAGTCACGGGATTAAGGCTTGGGCAATAACTCTCTTGTAGCGAGAGACGATCATGTAAAGCCATAATTTCCCAGCTGCGTTTGGTTCCCCTTCAGTGCTTCATTAAAGGTGGTGACTCAACAGAAAGGACGGAGGCGCAGGTTAACAAGAATCCCTCCTTTTGTGGGATTAGAGCCTTGCATAGCGAGGCTCTTTCAAAGGCAGGAGATGTTGTCAAGCATCATTAGGAAGCCGTTTTAAACAAGAGTCATAAAGCACCCTTTGCGGTCAAACGAATTTATTAGAGAGGCGAGTGAGTGGAGGCAAGCGCTGTAGGAGAGAAATAGATGAACAATTTGCACGGCATTGATAACAAAGCAGTTCACCAGATTCAGAGCTGCTACCATTAGAACAACTTAAAAGGATTTCGCAAAAATCCCAGGGTGTTTTTCGTTCTGGATGAAAGGGGCGACTTTGTGGATGGCGCTGGCAGACAACGGGCGCGTCTCGAAATCAAGGTTTGTGCGCAGGTTAACTGTTTCCCAGCCTCATCATCATCCCTTCCAACAAGTGGAAGCGGGAAGAAACCGGCCTCTCGTTGTGCCCCAGTGATCCTGAAAGCCCCCCCCAGCCCCGGCTCGGACAGCCCTTCACAAAGGGAAGAAGTCTGGGGCTTTGCTCAGAGCTGGGTTTTTCATAGAGAGCGCCGGGGCAGAACTGTTATAACCTGCCTGCCTTCGAGAAGATCGAGTACTTGCCGTAACTTCTCAGACAACTTCTGGAAATGTCCTGTAGCAAAGCGCGGTTTGAAGGGGGGTGGGAGAGACTTCAGACCTTACCCGATCTTTGATAGGGTCCGCTTTTGGAAAGAAAGCCAATGCGGTTCTTGGGTTTGATGGGGGGGAGAAAAGAGGGAAAGAGGGGAATGAAAGAGGAACAGATGAATAAAAGCGACTTGTTTGGAAGTAGGTAAGCAGCTTTATTATGCAGTTAGCATGATGGACTATGTACTGTGTTTGTTTATTGAACCAGAAGCATAAATCTCAACCAACCAGTAGCCCAAATCTAAACCAGCTGTGGCTGAAGGTAGAGGGATGCCAGATACTAATCATCCAGACAGCACCAGTCTTGGTCATGGGGATTTCCCCCTGCCATCGTTGAGAAAAGTGCAGAAAAATCCCATTTTCTTTGCGTGTTGACTGGGGCCACACACGCCATAGGTGCAGCGGGCTGATGCGAGCCCCGCAAAGAGCCTCGTGGCTCCTGCCTGCACACACGCTTTGCTGCCCAGGGGAAGGACGGAGGCTGGCAGACGGACAGAGGGAGCAGAAGCTTGAACGGACTGTTATTTTTGGAGTGGTTTCTTCCACTCTGTTTGAAGGGTTCTTGCTAGGGCATGTTTGGAAAGAAGCGATGCTAACGTTGCAGGGAGCTCGCAGGGGAGATGCGCCACGGGCGAAGGAGTGGGTATCTGCTCCATCTCTTTGGAGACTGAAGGATAACTGTTCATCACTGAGGTTCTTTGGAGTGAAAAACGGTGGCCAAAAGTACATCTCCTGACTAGGAAGGGTTTTTTATTTGGTACTCAATTATTCATATGCGTTAGCTGGTTTGCAGATGAAGCTGCAGCTCCTCCCTCCCTCCTTCCCTCCTCCCGGTGCACACCAGGAGCGCGCAGCGTGGGGTTGGGGAGCCGGGAGTGCCCCAGCTGGCACACCATGCTGGGATGCTCTTGGACGTACGGGATGGTGAAAGGGAGGCACCCGCTTTTGGGATCCCTAATTCCCTTTGGGGGTTCCCACCCTTCACCTCCACCCACTGCATTTGTGCTGGTCCTCCACCAGCTTCCCCCACCCCAAACCTTCCTTCCCCTCCTCTCCCTGTGGCTCTTTGCCGGGGGGATTCCCGGGTGGTTGCTCACAGATGCCAAGGCCCCCCTTTCCTTGGGCGGCAGCGGAGGGGAACAGCACAGGGACTTTGCACACAGGGCCCCAGCGGAGCAAGGGAAGGGACCGGGAGCATTGTCTGCAGATAATTTAGGCACTATAAACAGAGGCAGCAAGGGGTCACGCTTTCTATTCTCATTTTACCCCCTGCAATGTCTCTGCTAACTGGTGCGTACAACTTGAACTCTTGTAAAAATTAGCAGAGAGCACAGTACCGGTGACAGAAAGCTGAACTTTTCCAACAGCAGGCTCTAAATTCACTGTGTGCGCTGAATCCACTTAAACTTTAAAGAGACAGCCTGCTTTCTCTTCTTTCCACTGCTTAGCTTGGAAATGACTGCAGTACTAATTAAAAGCAAATTGCTTAATCTTGTTGCGTCAGGAAGGGAGTCTCTCTTCGCAGAGGATGCCTCCTGCGAAAGGCCTGGAAAGGCGGGACCCCCACGGGGCGGCAGAGCCGAGCGAGCCAGCCAGCGAGCCAGGCAGCCCGCGAGCGAGCCGCGCCGGCAATTACCCGGCGCGCTTGTGTTCAGGCCAGCAGCCGGATCACAGCCCTGCCTTTGCCAGCAGGTATCAGAGCAGCGATAATGATATTTGTGTTGACTCGGTATATAATAATCCGAATTTCCTTCGCGAGGGAGGGAGCCGCCTGACGCTGGAGCTGCAGCGGAGATGGATTCCTCGCCTTAGCGTTACCGAGGATCCCCAGCGCACCGCTCGCTCGGCTTGTGGCAAGCATGGCAGCGAGGAGCATCGGCGGGTTTTATGCTCAAACCCCAAAGTGTAACTAAAATCCACCACACACAACATGCGCTTTGTCCCCAAAGATCCCAGCTCTCCCGGGGCTGAATGGAGCAAGCTCCTCGCTCCGCCACCCACCAAAACTTCTAGTCGATGCGTTTGCCCTCACGTGGAGAAGGCTTATTTGGATTTGGGGTTTGGGGTTTTTTTCCTGATGATCGTACCAGCCTGCACTAATGATTTCATATGACCTCAGCATAATAGAAATGTAACTTTTTTTTTTTTCCTTTTTCCCCAAGTTTACATTTGCACGCAAGGATGTGTAACAACACGGAGAATTGATTTCTTCCCCTGTATTATCTTTGGATAACATGCATACCATCTTTGCTGGCTAACAAAGAAATAGGAAACCTCTCTTCTTTTTCTTCAGGATACCCATATGACACCCTGTTCCTGTATTTACTCTAAAGCAGCTGGGCATTGATAGCGAATTAACTAAAAGCCATAGGAGAAGCCCATAGCCATTTTCCTCCCTACCGTGTGGAAGGAGAATGAGTACAATGTACCTTTTTTTAGCAGGATTTTTATTGAGTTATATAATATGTCAATGGTTTTAAATTTATAAGTCAATTGAGACAAGGCCACATTTTTCCTGTAGCAGGCCGGAAAAGAGCAGTGAATAGAGAAAACTGAAGTCACTGCAGATGAGAGCGGGATTTGCTGCTGGTCCGGCTGAAGTCTGCATTCAGCTAAAGTCCAACATAAATTGATCACACTTGGCATCAATTAAGCGAGTGTTACAGTAGAGCAGGGAATGGGTGTGAGTGGGTGGGGTGGTTGGGTACAGGTGCTGCCCCTTCTCCATCAGCTCCATGCGAGGAGGCATGCTCATGCCTATTGATGCTGTCCTCATATAAGCCTGATTTTAGCAGGGGTGGGGTTTCTTGTGTTTGGGTGATAGAGCTGAGCCTTGGCACGTAACGTGCTCCATATCTGTCTCATTGGCCTGAAGGCTTGGGAGACCTTTGTGGTTCCCTGCTGGCAACCAGGACTAGGAGTACTTCTGGCTTTTGCTGTTGTACGAAGAGCCCTAGAAATCTCCAGTCCTACTCTGTGGGAGACAGGGAGGTCCAGGGTGTGCTCAGCACTCGTTAAGGATGATAAGAGAGAGGAGCTGTGGGGCTCCTCTGGAGGTCCAGGCTCAGCAGCTTCGCAGCACAGTTGGCCCAGGAAGTACAGATGTCATCGTGAATCAGACCTCTAAGGTAAGAGGCTGGGGGAGTCCCAAAGCCAATGGTCTAACACACTTGATACTTGCTCACTTGCCTTTTTTTAGAGAAAAGTCTCAAATGCAAATCAGAGAAAGCTGTCTCCCCAACAATTCCTTGGTAAGAAAGTCTTGTTGACTTCCAGTCTTGTATGACGCACCAAGAAAGATACAGCATGGCTAGAAAGGCAAGGCAGATGTTCCCAAAGCGGGTGTCACATGTGGCAGGGAAGGAGGTCTCCAGAGCAGTGGTGGTGGCCAGGTTCATGTATGTTTTCTGCCTAGGGACTAGTTGGGTAAGGTGAATTTTAGGCTGGCTCTTTTGCTGTAAGAGGATGGAGACAACTAAGCTGCTTTGTACCATGTCTGGCTGTGCAAAACGGTGTTACGCTTGTGATAAAGGGTCTCTGGTGCAGAGCTCACACGTGCATCGGTTCGGTGGTACGAGCGGCACTCGGCCTGAGCTGGGTCCTACACCAGCTTTGTGCAGAGCGATTCCTTTCACCATGGTATTATTTTAATTTACATCAGCATAAATTCAAGCCTGACCCAGCTTGCTGCTTTGGTGGGTTTTTCCTCATTTTCTGTGTAAAATGGAGATCTTTCCAGGAGTCTGGTGACTGTAGGCTGAAGTACAGGACTCTGGCAGCCAGCTGTTTCGCACAATACCTCCAGCAGAAATGCTGAGCATCATGGCTTCTGCTGTCTGCGCCTCTTAGCAGAGGAAATATTAGTTTTAATGGGTGGCAGCCTATGAAATAATAAATACATCTTCATTTATTTGAGTGTTGCAGCATCCTAACGAAGCTTAACAATGTTATAAACCACATAATGTGAACTAAATCAGGTATTTTGCCAATTTCAATACTTCTGCTTAATAAACCTGAAGCCTTTCCTGTTTAAATGTCTATCCAGGAAGGCTGAAGTCAAAGCAATGTTAAAAACATTGTGAGAGGGAGGGAGGGAAAATAGGATTATATATAGACTCCCTAAAATAATGACTCCCTGGTTATTACACTGTGTGTTGTTTATGCTTCCTTCTTATAATTCTGTATTACACTCCCCTTTCCACATCTGCACTCCCACTTTTGGGGCCCTGTGAACACCTGTAAATGTATTGACTCCCACAGTTCTAATTTTTTTCGTTCTAAGAGCATCCACAGCAGAGATAATGATTTTTCTTATTTTTCTGCATTCGATGCCTTTTAAATGGCAACTTGGTGACAGTACCTGCTTCAAACTTTCCAGAACTCTGCCATAAAGTAAAGATAGTCCATTACTGTTATAGATTTTGTGTTCACTCGGTTTGCTCTGAAAGGGTGTGTGGACATGTATGCACAATGTGTGATTATTAGAAATTCTCTTCTACGTTTGGAGAGCCCCAGACTTTTGTCAGTTTAGTAATATATCGTGGAAACTGCAAAGCATAGCCTCGTGCATGAGCGATCCCCTAGTGCTTGTGCTGATCTTTATATGTTTTTTTAACGTGTGAAAAGGGAAGGCTGTGAAGTGCATATTTTTCATTTCCTGATAATTGTAGTAGGTAGTTACCAAGAGTGAATGAAGTGAGCTGCGCTTCAAATGCACGTTTTCTGTTCAGATACAATCTTTCATAGTATTAGAATGGGGCATCGCTGTATGAAATGTTACAGTTGTAGATGGTAAAAAGATGGACTACGTTGTCTGTGTAGTCCTCAATGCTGATAAAGAGTGGGGAGTCCGGGTACCGCGCGGGGCGGTGACTGGCAGAGGAGAAAACAGATGCATATTAACAGAGGAATTACTGCGTTGTATTGTGATGACACAGAGTAAGCAAACATGATGGAGGGACTACTTGTGACTGTCCTGTGTAGAAGGTCACACAGCTGGTGCTTCTCTGAGTTTCTCTGACTGTTTTTCATGCAAATACCTCTGTTTCCCACATCCAGGAGGAAACAGAAGTTGAGGCACTGTTTGTGGCTGTGGAAATCATAATTGCTAAAATACTGCCATCTGAGTTTAGGTCTGACTAAGGAGAACTTGAAAGGTTGCCCAGAAACTGCATCATTTTGCAAGGTCCAGAAGTGGGGCTGTTGTGTGGGAAGGGTGGCACCATCTCTGCCTCAAGCCACTAAAGATAAAATATAATATTAAAAATGGTGGGTGAGATCCTCAACGGGTACAAGGTGGCTTAACTTGTCTTGAATTCAGTGCACCAATTTATATCAGCTAAACACTGTGGCTTCAACGAAGACTAGGCTGAGATAACTCTTTCCTGAAAGAGTCTTCTCTGAGAATTAGGGTACCAATTCCTAACCATATTAAAGGGCCCAAACCTTGAGTTTTCTCTTCATCTCCTGGCTGGCAAGTTTAACACTTCCACCCAGGATTTTTGCCACTGGGGCTTGATGCAGCCTTTTATGCTGAGAGCTCCTCTGGCAGAAGTCTCCCTTTCGTTGCCGGTTGGTTTCTGCGGGGAAGCTGGCTGTGCTGCCATGCGCCCATGGCTGGCTGGAAGATCCTCCTGCTTAACGTAGGCTCTCTTCCACCTCAACTTGCAAAGCGGACTCTCTGTTCCCTTGTGCCATTTTTTTTTTTGCACATTTTTATGTAAAATAACACTGTTAGCTGTCCCAGAACTCTCTGATCCACATCTATAGACGGTGCAGCTGAATGATCAATTTTATTGATTACTTTCAAGTGCCTCTGTCAAAATGATCACACAGTGCTAGACTGTTTTCCAAACCTGCAGGTACATTACTGGACTAATACCATTCTTTTGGTATCTACAGGTCTCTGTACATTTTTTAAATTTTCTTTTTAATGCTGTCATCTGCATTTTTGGGGTGGGGAGGGAGGACTAAACCTGTTTGGATTGCAAAGAGTTGATTATATCTGTCCAATGAGTTGATTTGTTTGTATGCAAGGGAAGTGCATTTAACATGATCTTTTAAAATAAATAATTGTTCAGGTGCATAAGCTGGGGGACATGCTGTCATTGGGTGTAAATCAATAGTGGCTTTGGTGGCACTTGCAGAAGAATCTGACCCTTTATGCCAGTGAATGACACTACAAAGTTACCGCTCAACTGGGCCATTGATCTCAACATCGTGTCAATGATGGGTGGAACACCGATGCTTTCCGCACTTTACCAGTGCAGTGCTTTCTTCTGTGGAGATTATGGACTTAAGGCTTATTTTCTTTATTTTGCAAGAGTCTGATAATTATTTATTGCTCTTATTATGACTTGTGTTTGTTAGCTATACTCCTCCTGCCCCAAGGAGGTGGATGGTATGAGTTGACGGTGGGTGGGGTTGAGAGAGCAGATGGGGGGTGGTAGTGAGGAACTATTTGGTCCCTGTAAGGCAAAATATTGCTGATAGCACAGGAAATGTGTGCGTGGAGGAAAATATCAATGGGGTGGGAGATGGTGAGCACAGAGGTGCTGAGCACAGTAGCAATGACAGCAATCAATGGAGAATGGTTATTTTCTTCCTGTGATGCCCTGCTAACATTGATGAGGCCTTGTCCTTCGTTAATGGCCAAACTACCTGTCAAAGACAACACTGATGGCTGTAGCCAAACCAAAACTCTTGACAGATTTTTCACTTCCTCTTGTTTATTGTTTTTACTAAATCTCCTTATTCGTGCGGGTTCCGATGTAAGTGAAAGGTGAAGGCTTGTGACACCGAAAGCCAGAGCAGCGTATCAGCGAAACATTGCGATAAGCCATTTCCTTCCTTTAAAAAGCACAAAGGCTCGGGCTGGGCTATCTCCTGGGGTCTGTGCCAGAGCCCCAGAGCCACGGGTCGGGGAGCCCTTCTTCCCCCCACACACCTGCAGTGATTACTCTGGGAGTGTGGAGAGGGCACCTGGCTTTGCTGGGCTTTTTGTTAGCACCAAAGTGTTTGTGTTTCCTGCAGAAACACTGCTGGTGCTTTGGTATTTAACTTAATAAGTGCAGATAATATAGTTCTTATTAACATATCATAAAAGAGCTGGAGTAGCTCATCTTAATCCTTTAATTTCTTGCTTCTTTTCTTGCCCCTTGTTTGTCTTGGGAAGGGAATGGAAACCAAGAAGCTCCTCGTGTGCCTTGGCCCATCCCTGCTGCCACTGCGGTCCCCGAGTTTGGTGTTTGCGCTGGTGGTGGACCTGCTGTGCTGCGACCATCTTGTTCTACACCTTCCTATTATGCAGGGAATGGCCCTCTGTGTGTTTGCTCAGGATATAAGAATATGAAAAATTGCTGATCATAGATCATCTCCATAAATCTTACAGACAATAAGTCATAAAACCTTGTGTCCTTACATATGGTGGTAGCCCGGGGACAGCTTTACCAGATGTGAGCAACAGCCCCTGGAAAAAAAAAATAAAAATCAGTTGAAAAACTTTTCCCACAGCTTACAGCGCCTGGAGTTGAAGCTGTGGCTTGGGAAGGCTGGGGCTGCTGCTGGTGTCACTTTTCCCTTTTTTCTTTAATATCTCCTTAGTGTTACATTGACAAGTCTATCGCATGGTGAGAATTCTCCATGCACTAATTAAAAAGCACCATCATTTGTTAACTTCTCCTTTGCATCAGTCACAACAGGACAACAGCGTGACAGACCGTAAGGAGACCTTCAGGTGCTCCCATGTTTGGTGCATCTCCCCTCCCAGCATCCCTCCTCCCGCCTCCGCACCCGACGTAAGCGTTTTTCTCCCAGGCAGCTTAAAAGAAAGGCAACTGGGTTATGGTCTGGAAATTGTCTTCTGTCAATAAGAGAGGCCTGGTTAGCTTTTTCCTCCCTGGTTTGCGTATCTATCAAGGCAAATTAAAGGAGACACAGGAAGGAGTCTTATTGTCTAATAATCATGCCAGGCTGTTAGATCTCTCTGCTCATGAATGGAACCAAAGCGTTTCGGCGACAGCGAGTGAAACCCATGTGAGATCGCCAGGCTTTGCTCTGCATTTGCAGGTAGTGGTCGAGGCTGGGATTGGTTTTTTTTTTTTTCTTCCCCCCTATGATGTATCTCGGTTTTTATTGTCATTCTCTTCCCTTTGTGACTCTGCAAAAAAAAAAAAGAAAGTATGTAAATAGCAGCCGGCACTTTACAATAATTCTCTGCGGGGTAAGGCTTTAACAGAGGCACTCTGTGATTTACCATTTCAAAGTTCTAACACTTCCAGCCTGAAACACTGCTGCTTTATCACAGAAGGGGATGTTGTCCCTGCCTGCATGGAGGGTTCCCACCGCCTTTCCCCGGTGTCTGTAAAGGGACCCTTCTCGTCAGCCCCGTGGCAGGTGCCGGGTGGGATCTGGTGAGACAGGGATGGAAAAAAGGGGGTTTGCAGGTAGTTGTTTTCTCTTCTTTCCTACTGTCCACCCTTTGAGAGGCCTTTGCCATCCCCTCGCTGCCGTGTCTGGCTGCGCAGGTGAGGGGTGAAACAACCCGTGCAAGTGGCCGGAGCTGAGCTGCCAGCACGGGTCTCCCGCCTGCATCCCCGAGTTCAGAGGATGCTTTGCTGCTGTAAGAAAACACAGCTGCCCCCTGCCACTCTGGGCAACAGTCAATTAAGGCAGGAGAGTGGGGGGGGAAAAGTTATCTCCTTATCTTGGTCAATACAAAAAGCCCCCCTTCACACTTTGCAAAAGAGGAAAAGGCAGATTCTGCCTTGGTGGGCACCTGGCAGGGCAAATTTTCAGGAGGTCGACTGAAACCAGGTTTGCTTTCTCGGTGTCTGGCTCCCGCTGGTGTCAGTGGGATCTGTGGCTGTAGCATTGGTCTCACTGGGCTGCGGTGGCTGTTTGAAGCTGCCCGGTGCCTGTGCGTGACCACTGAGCATGAGACCCTCGGTGTCTGCTGCAGGAGAGAGGAAAAACAATAATACAGCTCTTGGAAGCGTGATGTGCTTTGGGGAGGGAAAAGTCTCTGCAAATGGGACCTCCTTACTCATCAGTTCTGCTCCCTTTATCGGTGCAGCCGCAGCTGCTGGCTTCAGTGCCCAAAATAACTTCATTAATATACTTTTTTTGCAAGGGAGAGCGAATGAGTAGGAAAATTGGTGGCTGCACACCTGCGGAGCTTGGTGGAGGGGGGCTGCAGGGGCAAAGCATTGCTTCTGCGCGTGGCTTGCTGTGGGTGCCCTGGGACGGCCACCCTGGGGCTGCGGCGAAGCCATCGTCCTCTGGAGCTGAGTGTGCCGGGCATGCAAATTGCTGTATGGAGGTGCAGTCACTCCCGACTATATCCCAGGCAAATAGCACTCATCTAACTGGTTATCCTTTAAATTTATTTTTTTTTTTCAGAAGCTGGTTCACAAATAAAGCAATCCTGAGCAGAGGTATCAGAGTCCTGCTAGCGCACAAGCTTCTCATTTTCCCCTTCTTCCACTTCCTCCGGGAGTTTTATTTTCCCTGTGCACTGACAGCAAATTGGAGTTTGGTGTTAGCAGCACAAATTGTAAATACATCAACCAATGTAAGAGTGATTTTGTAACATTTGTCAAATGAAAACCATTATCACTCAAGTGTTATTTGTTGCTGGGTCAAATTGGGTTGTATTTAAACTAACATGGCACAAACAAATAAACCTAACTTCTTACTCTTTATTTAAAAAGAAGAAAGAAAAAGCCTTGTTTGACATTTTTAAGAATTACAAACATATCTATTTTGGGGGGGATCATTGAAGTTGGTCCTAAGCCTTCTCAGAAGGGTTCTCAACATGTGCTGAAGTGTTGTTAATGGTTTATACCCCAGTTTGTGATGCAAGGGATATCTTAAAAATAACTGAAAGCCCAGATGAACCAGCTGTTGGCAGGGGGTGGGGGAGAAGGGAAGGGTTAGTGTTTGGGATGCGATGGTTAAGTGTGGGCTAGTTAAAAAAAATAATAAAAAAATTAAAAAAATCAAGGTTTGGACCTGAACGCAGTGAGCATTTTACTGTGTCAAAGTCTTTACAGATTTTCTTCCTTGAGGTGAGGTTATATCCTTTATAGCAACATTTGGTAGTTGCTTTAAATTATTAAAGGCATTTCATAGGGTTGTAGCTCTTTGAGCATAGTTTGCAAAGAGGGCCCCTGCCTGTATTCTTAAGGTAGGTTAATGATGACTTTCCTAGTGCAATGTGTCCAGGACACTGAGGTTAATAAAACCCGTAGCTCTTCTTCATGACTATCATGGGATGTTTAATGTTCAGGAGTGTGTAAGACCTCAGCTTAATGTTCCATATGAAGAATAGTGCTGCCAAGCACTCATCATCCCTAGTGCCGGCGCAGGGCATTAGAGGTGCAAGGAATGGGTCGAGCACGCTCGGGAGGAGCTCAAGCACCTCGAAGCACCGCTGTCCTCCTTTGTGCTCAAGGATGAGGAGCTGGGACTGGCTGGTGGGGCTTCCCGGCTGGTGGTCCATGGCCACTGCCTGGGCCAAGAAGTGTTTTGGTAGAGAGGCATGTCGCAGTCTCAGTGCAGCTTAGTGGATGATTCATTCCGAGCTGGCTTGATGAAAGCATTTGTTTATTTGATACGATCTCTTTATTTTCCTCTTTCCTCTTCTCCTGCCACCCCCATCTGAGAACGGGAAGGAATTTTTTGGGGGGGTGGGGAATAATGAAAGATTCGTATGGGAGGGCAGGGTTTGCTCTCGTGAAAACTCCCTGAAACAAAGGAAGAAAGAAGGTGGGTGTAGGGGGGAGTTAATTTCTCCCTTCCTCTTTCCCCTCCCTCCAAAAAGAGCTTGAGACTTTAAAATAGTCCAGCATTGTTCTGGGACTTAGTGGGCTTTTCTAGCTGTGAATATTGCAGCAAATACCACAGCAATGACAGTATAGCACTGTCTGTATTCTCTCTGTGTGCTGGCTGGACAGGGATTTTTCATTTCATGCATCATTTACAGCCTTCTGCATTGATCTACAAAGTCAGTGCGCATTGCTAACACAAAGGAAAAGAAGAAAGGGAAGAGATAGGCCTGAATGACAAAGTTCAGATCTGAAATCCAGTCTCCGTTCAAACTTCCCCAAAGCACTGGTTGTGCCTTACTGTTTGCCTCGTGCTAAAAGAAGGATGGTTTATATCATGAAGATCAGATACAGGTTTGAGCCCAATTTTCAAGCTTCCTAAACTGCAGAACAATTTAAATCCAGGTTGTACCATAACAAGGAAAGGTCAAAACCTCAAACTGGCACTTTCAACCCCAAGGAGTGGTCACTGGATGTATATGGCTACTGGAAACGGTTGCTTTTGCCATGTTTGACACCTGCTTTTCCTGTAAGCTAAGACAAGGGGATATTTCAGAGTACCATAAGGTGTTTTTGCTAATTTATGCCAGCTCCTGACCCTTTCTAATGGATGGCCCGCTAAGCCGGTATCCCACACCTGAGCACTTGAGCGATGTGCTCTTTCCTTAGCAGCGCTTCCATGTCCTGTTGAAGGAGGGAGTAGAGAATGCAAAGGGAGGATGAAAGTGGGAGCAAGAGTACAAAAACTGGGGGAAGCACTTAGGGGTCAGGCTGGAGTGACCATGGTGGAAGAGGTGACTGATAGTATTCCCTCGCGTTTCAGTCTGCTTACAGGGGAGCCCCCTGCTTTGCTTTGAAATAACACATAGGTTCTCAAAAAATAAAGGAGGGGAGGACAGGTCTTGTTTGCTTGTCCCGTCCAGGGGATTTTATAGGACAGGAAGAACAAACTGGAGGGGAAATGTTGTCTTCTATAATTTGTCTTATTTTCCAAGTGTATTTCATACCAAAATCTCCTTCTTTGGCGAAATTCCATGTGTACCAGCAGAGACTTTTCTTTTTTCTAAGTTAAAAAGGTAGCATTTTGTGATGTTAATTTTTCTAAAAAGCTCTGTCTAGGCATGTTTCATACACATGCAATTTTGCTTTATCATAGTAACAAGCACTCTAATCTCTCTCATCTGCTTTAATGAACTACTAGTATAATCTTGTCATTTCGGTTCGCTGTACCTTGCCATTCAGTGAGGTCTCGTTTCCCCTGCCAATTGCCCAAGGCTATTAGTCAACAGCAAAGCTTGCTCACAAAACCAACCCCAATCAAAAGCAGCAATGCCACGAGGTAAAAAGTTTGTCCTGAGCCGCTCCTCCGGCAGCCAGGCAAGTTCTGCAGGTTCCTCAGCCAGGGCTGAGCCAGGCAGCCAAGCCAAGGTGCCCAGCCAGCACCTTGCTTGGGCTGAGCCGCCGCAGGAAGGACCAACATGTTCCCTGGGATGCAGGTGGCTGCTGTGCATTGCCCCGGGCTCCCAGCACAACGCCTCCGCCGGGGCAGGAGCTCTGCTGTGCACCAATGCAGGAGGAGTGGGGCTGCCTTTTATTGTTGGGTTGGTGTTTGTTTGGGTTTTTTTTTGGGGGGGGGGAGGAACCTGTTGCCAAGTTCAAAAGGAATGAGGCACTTCAAATGTTACCGGTAGAAGAGACATGAAGTGTGTTGGCTCTGTGCAATTCCAAATCAAAGCAAATTTCTCATTTACAGCAAGAGATAGAAAATTGTGGACTTATAAGCTGTGGAAAAAAAGGGGAGTCCCAACTCCCTTTGGCAGAGGAGGTAGGAGGAGGAAAATGCTGCCTTTACATCAGTGTGGTGGAATTAGTAGAAAGGAGACTGAGGAAGAAGGTTGAGATCCCTGTGTGATGCTGCCTGATACCTTGGTGCAATCTAGCAATAACTGGAAGAGGGTAGATTTAAATTAGATATTAGGAAGAAATTCTTTACTCTGAGGGTGGTGAGGCACTGAAACAGGGTGCCCAGAGAAACTGTGGATACCCCATCCCTGGAAGTGTTCCAGGCCAGGCTGGATGGGGCTTTGAGCAACCTGGTCTAGTGGGAGGTGTCCCTGCCCATGGCAGGGGGGTTGGAACTAGATGATCTTTAAGGTCCATTCCAACTCTAACCATTCTGTGATTCTAAGATAATAACTTGGAGAAATCCAAGCATCATTCTGGAGCAGCCCCATGGCCCCAACAGAGGTAGGCACACCCATGAAGGGCTGGGAGCTTGAGATGCAGCTGTTCCCCCTCACATGTTCCATGCAACCCACAAAGCCCCGGGCTCACTGAAAAGCATCAGCTGTAAGGAATCCAAACCTCTAAGAAATGGCTCTCCCCACCTACACCACCCTCTCTTCCCCAGCGGCGGGTGTTGGGCAATGCTTCTGCCATCGGTTATGTATAGAAATGAGGAGGAGATTCCTAAACCACCCACCTTTGGGTGTTTTAGGAACTGACTGAAATGGCCTCTAAAGGCAGATCCCAAAGTTTCCATGAGGAAGCTGAACGTGGTGTTGGGGGAATTACTTGATGGCCAAGACAATCCTCTTGGCCTGTGTCTTCTCCTGGGGTCTGCTCTTGGCATCTGCAATATCTTTGCAGGCAGTTGGGTCAGCCAGTGCAGGGGCTGTCCGCAGTGCTCCCCTGACCATATGGCCAGTGATGTGCCTGCCCCTCTGAGAGCTCAGAGCTGTGTGTGAGGGCGGTTGTGTCCTCTCCCTGGGGATGCTTAGGCTCTCCTTACAGGACCAATTAAAGCACAGCCATGAGTGCCACTGAGTAACCTCAGAGGTGGCCCTCAACCTTCTGGTTCAGCAGAGATGGCATTCCAGGCAGGTGTCCAGTCCTGTTATATCATGATAACAAACTGCATTTACATCTAATCTATATATATTGGGCCTCGCAGGGTGTTTTCTGCTTTTCTTTGTGGAGTATCAGAAATATCATCCTAATAGGTCCTTCTAGATCATCATCAAATTGCCTCCTAAACTTTGACCTAAATGACTGGAACTAGGCTTTCAGGTCTTCAGATCAGTCTTTGATCTCTGTTTAGGGTGTCTGTGAAAAGGTAGCTTGTGCCTAAATTGGTGTTTAGCGTTGTGCTCATAAGAGTGGATGAGAACAACCCTGTAGTCCTTACTGCCTCCCCAGATTGCTGTTGGTTACAATCGCCTCAGAGCCAATATCAGGTTATGTCAATCATTACTGCGGGAAATGGGCCCTTGACACAGAGGAATCCCATTCAAAAGCTTTCTATATCATGACTGATTTCAAGACTTAGTGTAAAAATGTATCAGAAGGTTCAGAAGATCCACCAAACTTTATATACCCTGTTCTCTCATCCTTCCAATCTTATGAAGAGAAATTTTCTGGCCTTTACCTCTTCCTTCATGTGCCTTTAGTGTTTTTATTTGTGGTGCAGCTGTAATTACCTCTTCCATTTGCCACTACTTTGAATACAATCTCACTCCTCTGGGTGAATGAGTATTCAACCAAACATTACAAGGTTTAGTAGATCTGGAATCTCAAATTAAGCAGCCTCAGAATCGTTACCCTGGGGACCTTTCCTGCCTGGAAATTTTTGTGTCTACTTTGCTGAGTGATGCAAGGCCAAAAGTGATTTAAGGGGCTGTCTCGCTCTCAAGCCTAATCTCATCAGTGAGAGTTGTCTTTTTAAAATACCTGGGCAGCAGAAGCCTAAAAGTCTCCTTGAAAAGGTTGCAAGATGAAGATGAAAGGATTTATGACCTGGGAGACCAGAGCAGAACCAGAATGGAGCTTTGGAGCTGGGCAGGGTAGGTAGCTCTTCTGTGTTCATCTTTCTTTAAGTCAAGTGTCTTACTAATAGTGGTATTAACAAGAACTAATTATCAAACTTGATAATTAAGACTGGCAATCATTCCTCCAAGCAGTGACCAGCTTCTTGCAATCCACTAAGAGATTTCCTGTCTTTTCATGCTCAGCTCCTCTTGGGTCACTTGGCCCTTGATGTATTATGGATGAAATGGGAACATTTACAAATTGAGCCAGTGTTTGTCTCCTCAGATACCAAAATCAACTCTCTGTTAAAAACACTGTGCTATTTAAACATATTGCTTTGGATTTTTTTCTTTTTAAACCAGTGTTTCCACCTCTGTCAGTGACACAGACACGTCGCCATGAAAAACCAGTAAGAAAGCATGGTTCTTATCTCCTGTAATCTAATAAGCCGTCAGTGTGGAAAAAAAGGAGGTCAGCCAAATGCGGCTCCTTTCAGTTTAAAATTCTGAAAATGACTCACTCCTTATTTAGTCTTAAATGAGCCCCCGCCCACTTAGGGCAAGCTTCTAATTTCAGTTGCTCTGGCTTAAGTCCAGAGGGCTTCCATTGAAGTGGATGAAGCTCCTGTCGATTTACATAGCTGCAAACGAGATTAGATCCCGGCCCCGGGCGCTCACTACTGCCCGTCATGGGGCAGAGCCTCCCGCTCCACGGCCGTTTTGGGTGCAGGCTGAACAGGACGTGAGCTCAGGCGTGCATCGCTGCTCCCGAGTGCCGGCTGTGGAGCTTCTGAGAATGTCGTTGGTGTCAGAAGTAGCATTTTTTTTGTATCGCCCTACATGTTGCATTACCTACCAGTCAGTTCAGTTCTAAAAGTCTGTATTTTTTTTGTCTTGCAAGGCCCAGGGTTCCTCATAGGAGAAAAGTGTCAAGTGCTTTCAAAAGTGAGCGTGGGCACCACAGCTTCTCAAAGATTTCCAGTTGAATATGAGTTAGACATAGGTGGTTAGACAGAAAAGTATGGGTTAAGTAATCCTGACCCTTCTAACTTTGCTTGCCTGCTAAGAGAAATGAAATTTGTGTGTGTATTTTTTCAATCACTTTCTCTTAAATCCCCCCTCTGTTCCTCTGTCTTGCTTTCCTGCCTTGCCCCCAGTGCAAAAAAAAGAAACCAAGGGGGCGCCTTAGATGTCTGACAGCAGTAATGCAGAGTGCAGCGATGCAAAGGACATCGGGCACTGAAACTGCTGGAATGTTTGTGGGAGGCTGCCAGTGCTTGGTGGCAATGACTGCCTGGGCTCCTTGCCAAAACCTTGTCCTGAGAAAAGTTCTTGGAGGGCTTTGGAAGTCACTGAAATCTGGAGGCTACCCTGGTTAATAAAGGTGCTTCCTAACGTACCAGAAATTGTTCATCTAAAGGTCATTGATTTGGATTAAGGGACAACTTTTACCCTCGAGGCAATAATAAAGTCTGTAATGAGAGGGTGTTTGAGCTGCTGGAAGGAGATCAGGAGTCATGGTCCTTCATACCTGAATGCAAACTTGTCTAGGGAAAAACACTGCGGCAGAGCAGAGCAGCAAAACCCTGCTGGACCAGGACCAACTTCATCTCGTGCATCCAATGTTGTGGCAGGAAGGATCACCGGGGGAAAGCGCTGCTCTCCAAATCAGAACTTGGCCAAAACGCTTGTGTTAAGCAGCCGTGTACTTGGAGAAAGCAAAACAAGAAAAAAAAGTCTCAAACCTGAAACCTTTCAGAATTGGAGGCAGTCAGGATGTCAGTTTTATATCCACGAGATGACACCTCAAGCAGCGTGGTGTTAGCGCACGGGTTTCAGTGTTGACTCAAAGGAAGACTACCACCTACTCAAGCAGAGCGGCGTTTCCTGGGCTCCCGGCCTGCTGCTGGCCACGCTTGCCCTGGCTGGTGCGCCAACACACGGCTTGCAAAGGGAGTGCTGCAGGACACGCACCAGTCTCAAATATCTTCTTATTTAATGCTGGAAAAGTGCGGTGGAGGTTATTGCCTTGGTATGGCTTAGCAAGACCTCGTGTGCGAGGCTGTCTATAGGTGTCCAGGATGAATAGTGTTCAGGCACTTATAGGCTTAGCCTGTCACAACCTGTTGTGATTTATTATGATTTAATATAATTCCTAGAAATTATTCTCCATGCACATGTTGTATAATTGTTTCACAGAAGGGCTGTTTCTAATCACCTGGCAGAAAGCAAGATTCACCCTAAAGTCGGGGAGTTCTGACTTAACAGGACAATTAAAACATTCTGAAGCAGATGACTGTGTTTCCATTACATTCTGTAGCTTTTCGTGGTGATTCTCCTGTTAATTCTCTTTCTGGACTGTAAAACGGATCGAAGGCATATTTTATACACAGGGCCAGATCGTGGGTAAGGCTTTTGTTGCTCTTCTGGTTCACAGCAGCCTGGGTCTGCCACAGAGGGTGTCAAGAAGGATGCCAGGCCACCTGCAAAGCTTCGCTGGGAAATGCCTCGCTTTGGCGGCCCAAAGGCTGGAGTCTTCCCCGCCATTCACTTTACGTAGGAGAGTGAGATACCCCGATGCTTTGGAGGGTCTGTCCTTGCTGGGGGGGGTAGGGAGTGTCTGGTTGGGAGGAAGAACAGATATCCAAAACAACTATGACTTTCAGAGTTCAGCTTCTTGCATTCTCCCACTGTACCAAAAATGCTTATAACACCGTCAGAGACTTTCAGAGGATGTTACTCACAAATTTCAGTTTCAGACATGAACCGCTTTCATGAATGTTTATTTCATTTGCCTTTTTCGCTCGGTTTCTCCCTTCCTGTGAGCCCTGGATCAGTACAGTTTTGGGGGAAAAAAAAAAAAATACAAAGCTGCTACAGCTATGAAAGTTACTGCATCTGGTACCAGGTCCATTAGTTTGATGTTTCACCATAGCATCACTTGAGATGCCTTTGCAGTACACATGCATATGATAGAACAACATTTAGAAGCAAAGCAGCAGTCCCTTCCCGCTGCAGATGTGACCAAAGCTCCTTCAAATCACGTGTTCCTCTTTGGTTGGATGGCCCCAAATGCTAAGATACTCTTGTAAGAGCGTGGTTTTTTGTTTTTCCCCAAATAAAGGTTGCCATAATATTGATACCTCTGTAGTTTTACTCATAACCTGTTTTGACTGTGATTTTTCTGTTCAGGGAACAGAGCACTGGTTTCCTACCATATATGAAGACAAGATAACAGTGTGTTACCCAAGACTTTGGGACAGGCTCAAGGCCGCCCTGCAGCCGGGGTTCGTTGTGAAGCTGTTAGGTACCCGTGAGCTGATGCCAGTCCCGTTCCCCTCTGTCCATGTGACAGGGCAGGTGAGGTGGCTTTTCCTGCCCAGAGAAGCACCGTTTGGGGGGCTCAGGCCAACGAGACTGCTACAGGAGACTGAACAAGCATAGGTTCCCAGGGCCTGAGTTGAGATACTTTATTCTTTCTGAATTGGTTATAATTAGATATGGACCAGGTTGGAAATTCTCACAATCCGCTTTTGAAAATTGCGCCACTGGAAAAGAAACCCTGCTCTGAGGTGCCTCTCGTGGCTAATTGCCGATGAGTTGAAAGCCTTCATCCCCAATCCTACTGCAAAGTCTTCCTCTGCTCTTATTTAGCTCTCATGCCTTTAGCTCGGTGCGAGCGATGTTCAAACGAAACTGGAAGCCCCGGCCGGTTTCCTGGAGGCTTTGTCGAAGCGCTGCTGTCACGTTGCCAGCTGCAATCGGTCCCCAGGGCTGCAGCCTCCTGCCAGTGCCTCACGGTATGAAGCTGGGGTTAGAAACCCCAGTAGGTATTTTAAAAAAAAAAAAAAAAAAAAAAAAATTAAAAAATATTACCCCTTTTAAATTAAAACTTTCCACATAGTTGATCTTTCAGCAAATAATGAGCTGAAATGACATGCCTGCTCTCCAAATCTAATTGTTAATTGGTCAATCGACCTCTAACTGACTGGCATATTGCTCTGATCATCTGAAAGCCTTTTGGCACGATTTCCCCGGCTCAGGTTAGTTGCTTATACTTGTACAATCTGGTTGCAAAATGTCATCGCTCTGAATCATCAGGGCCAGCGCCAAGCCCTCCGGCATCCGTGGGAAAGGCTCTGTGAAAGCTCCGGAGCCTTGGATGGTACCCTGGGCTGCCTCGTGCCCTGCGCACTAAGGATGCTGCACCGCGCGGAGCCGGGTGCCCGCCAGATTGCAAACCCTAATTTGTGACAGAAAGCGTGGCCCCGCTGTTCGCTCTGCTCTGGAGCAGCATTACCGGCCCTTTATCAGATTTTAATACAAAACAAGGGCAATTAATTTCTACACCCTTATCTTATCTCGCTGATCTTACAAGCCCTTTCGAAGTTTGGTTTCTCGTTTCCCGTTCCTGAAGGCAGGCTGTAACGCAGTTATAGTTCAGAAATCTATAATTCAAACTTCGAGACTGAACGCACTTCCCATGCAGGTCTTTTCATAATTGGTTTTTGGACTGGTCTGTTCTGCGATGTGTAATTGTTAGCAGTTGTAAAAAGATAACTCACACTTTTAAAAGCCTAACGCTTGCTCTGTGCAGATAAAAACTGTGACAAATTATGTTCCAAAAAAAATCATAAAAGTAGAGAGACATGTTAATAACCAAAGGTGAAGTTTCATTTGGAGGTCAGCAGGAGCTATTAAAGTGGTCAGTAATTCCAGGGTTTGCCAGTAGCGATTTGACCGTATCACTTATCTACTCTGGTCCATGCTTAAGCATCTCCCTCAGTGAAAAAATAATCCACTGAGAGTAATACTGGAGGTCAGAGGTAACTATGGAGAAAAAGCAATATTGTCAAAATAAACCAGGCTTTCAAGTACAGACATTCAAATTCCCAGTCTATTAAAATGTTTCGACTTTGACAATTTTGCCACACTGTTTGGACACGTTATTTAAAATATTGCTTTTCATTATGTTCAGATTAAAAGGGAGGGGGGAAGGGAAAGAACAAAAAGATCAAGCAGGTCATGTTAAAAAGGGTATAAGGTAAGGAATGGCATTTCACATTGTCATATGAACATCTGGCAATAAAAGGCAATTTTTAGTTCCAGAATTTCCGAGGCACCGGAATGGGGCCAAATACTAAACGTGGATATAATGCAAATTTCATGGAGCAGGAGCTGGAATTGCAAAGTATCGCTGCTGTCAGCAGGCTGAGGGAATCCCTCCTGCCCAGCCGGCGTACTTGCTGGGTGGCACAGAAATGAGAGGAAGAGCCTAGATTTGCTTCTTTTAGAACTGAAATCCACTTGCAGGTGATAGGTAAATTCATGATCTTATTGATGTCTGCGCGAGCGTTTCCACGGGCTTCAGAAGCAGCAGCAGAATCTGTGCCTGCATACAGTGCTGTGAGAGAGTCTGGGGTTCAGGAAAGCCACGTTTAACTCCCGGTGCATCTCAGGTCCCCTGTGTTAGACTAGAGTTGTTGCTTGAAAGCATGGACCTGAGGCTCAGGGAAATATAACGGAAGAAATTACATTTTTTTTCTTTCCTCTGGCTGTCTTGGCTGCTCAGCCTGCAAGCGGTGGGGTCCAGGTGAGCTTGCACTGCGGCCATACAGCACCCAGGGCAACACAGTTTGTAGCTTCTGACCTTTACTATTCCATTAGGCTCCTAAGGTTATCCACATTGTCTAAAAATGACCTCTCCTTTATGCATTTAATTATAAGTGATTATTGAGAGCAAGGTTGTCCCATCAACGCTTTTGGACGTGAAGCAGTCGCTGTGCAAGATACGTTATCTGCGTGTTTGTTCAGTACAACGAATTTGCTTGCCTGTGTTCTGCATATCTTATGGGGTATGCTCCAGTATGTTTTTGTTGTATTCTGCAAAGTATACTTTTTCGTTCAAAAGAAATTTCCTGTGGTTAAATGGTGCTTTGATATGTCTTAAAGGGCAAGTGTTCACAAGCATTTACGTAATGCATATTTCTTTTTCTAAAAGCTTGGAATAGCTCTGATAAATATGGATTATAGCAGGAGAATTTACACGTTCAAAACATGTTCTCTCATTTACATGTGAGACTGCAATGATTCCCTGCTGCAGGCATTTTTTCTTACATATTCAATGTACTTAAAAAAAACCAAAAAAAACCAAAACAAAAAAACCCCAAAAAACCCAAAAAAACCCAAACCCAAAAGTTTACAAAGCTTAATATATAGTCCAACAACGGATCATGTAGTGAGGCATGTAATGAAAATGTCCTGTTTACTTCTGTGCCGTTCCAAATGCTCGCATTTTCTAATACTTGAGGCGCTTCAATAATCTTTTTGATTCACACCCGGTCTGTAACGCTGCTTTTGCAGTGAGATCCAGCAGAAGTGAAACCACCCATCTGCATACACCTCAAACGGGCAGCAATTTGACATTGGACCTGGCTAGTGTTTAGACAGATGTTAGCCAGGTGTTGTCACTGAGACATTTATGTACCTGGTAGAACTGATGCTGCGATCATATACAATATACGTATGTTGTAGGCTGTGTGCAGTATATATACATAACAAATATAAATGAAAATGATACAAAATCCCTGGGCCACCAAGTAGGAAACTAATAAGCTTTTCTATTTTTTTTTTTTTGTGGGGGGGGTGGTAAAAACATTGTGTTGCAGTGGAAAGGAAAAACCATTTTTCCACAGCTCTTTATCTAGGGATCCATTTGTCTTTGTAGAGAAGGTGCAAGAGATCTGTTTCCCTTAGGGAAGAGAAAAATAAGACGAGGGCTGCAAACCTGGCGAGACCAGCCCATGGGCCAGGCCCGTTGTAACAAGGAAGGCGAAAAGAAGCCCCTGTATTGCAAACCACGGATGAGGGGCCCCAAGCTGAACCTTAGGACCAGCACCCAAGTGTTTGGGTGGTTGTTCCTCAGCTAATATTTAAGCTATCCAAGCTGTACTCTGAATCTGGAAAAGAGAACCCACAGTCTCACCAGAACAGGCTTTCTCATCAGCTTCCAGCTATTTTCTCTTGCGGTGATTGCTGGGAAAGCCAAGAAGAGCAGCCCCTTGACGCTGTTTTGGCTCTTACGCTGTAACCCAGCCAAAACTCAAAGTGCAAGAGGTCCGTCAGTCTCTTCAGAAGGGTTTGAATCTGCTTGGGACCTCAGCGGGGAAGAGCCTGGGGAAATGTTTCCTCCTGAATGGATTCAACAGCACCTGAATTTAAAATCAAAGTAATGTGCTTCAAAAAAAAAAAAAAATCTGTAGGAATAACAAGTTCGGTTAGAGAATGGTGTTTTAAATTTCCTCTGTCTGCTCACTTAGTTCCTTTTTTCTTTTTCCTATTCTGATTTTTTTTTTCTGTCCCTTTACAAGAGGTTTACTGAGATACAGTAACACCCACTGGTGGCAGTAATGGCAGTTTTATGGCTTCTCTTAGCTAACCATTATCAGGCAACTCAGCACACCAAGTGGAAGGCACAATATTGCTTTAACACCCCTCTGATTTCCTTCCTCCCAGGGGGCAAATGCTCTGCAGAGAAACCTCCACACTACTGACCACAATTGCTGTAATTTGTTAGTCTAATGGGAAAAAGTACACAGCCTTTCAAAACTGGAAGTATAAAATAATATTGTGCGATACTTGATATAAATGGTGCTTGTGCTTGGAAGTGCTTCTGGTTCAGTTGAGCTCTTCCCTTGGAGAGCCTTGATAACCTGGATTAACTCTGCCTGGTAAGAAAAGCATTTATTAATAAATTATACATCTGCAGTTAGTTGTTGCCTTAAAAAAAAAAGTTAAAACAGTTGTAGAAGGCGGCGCTCTGTATGAGAAACAAATCTGCAGGCTGAAGAATGATTTAGCAGTTAAACCTGAGTTACTCTAGAAATAACCCCATGAGTGTCTGCAATTGTTGGACTCAAACTGTCCAGATAAAGGGAAAGTTTGGATTTTACATCATTTATCCTCTAGAGAAGAAACTGCACGATGGCAAGCGCCACTGTGGCTCTGATCTGGGGAACTGCAACCTGTGTGATGGGTGGCAGAGCCAGGAGGGGCCGAGCAGCACCATGACCCTCTGTAATGCCGGGGCTCGGTATCTCTAGGCGTCCAAATGTAATCTGTCTTTCTAAAGCAAGTATTTAAGTTCCTAAAGCCAGAGACTGATGTTCTGCAGGTTTTCTGTGAACTGTCGGGGAGGAGCAAGCCCTACATAGGCTTTTATGACTCTGCACCCCTGAGTCATGTAGAAATAGGCCTGTAACACCTCGTCCGTATGCTGTGGATGTGATCTGTGTAATTAATTTTCTTTTTTTGTCAGCTACTCTCACGTAATTTTCCCTGTGGTTTGCGCTTCTAGCACCTCCCTGCCCAGGGCAGCATCCAGGTATCCCGTCCGGGGGAAGTCCCCGCGGCTATCTCCAAAGTCATGCTCAAACTTTGATCTCTCCCACCCTTCGGGTCAGTCGGGGAGTTCGTTTAGCTGCAGAGTTGGCTCTCTGAAGAAATCTGTGACTTGCTGATTCAGTATTTGGTGGACTTTTCTCTAGGTCTTTTTGATTTCTTATGAGGACACATTAAGGTAGCAGAACTGCTGTACTTGTGAACAGCAAAATGACCAAAGCTGGCTCGCTGTGGACTCCTTTTCACGTAATTCCTTAGCATCCCCTACGTAATAGGTGGTTTGGTTTTTTTGCATGAGAACAGCGACATTGACTTCTTGGGGCTCTTGGTCTGGGTGGCGGTGGGTGCCAGGGCACCTGGAGGCAGGGTGCTGCCGGCAGCAGGTAGCGCTGCAGTTCAGAGGCATTGCTGTAGAGGGCTTTCACAACACACCGGACTGGGATGCTACGGTGGGTGGGGGTGGCAAGGCACTGGGAGCAAGAAGGCCCAGCTGAAATTAAAAAAAAAAAAAAAAAAAAAAATCAATCTTTCCCTATAGCTGATCAATATTAATAACAAAGTTGAGTGGCTGAACAGGATATATGTTTTATTACGAGAGGGGAAAATGAGAGAAATAAAAACTGAGGTGAAATACCTCTGTTGCTAATCGGACAATAAGATTTAAACTTGAATAGCTGCAGAATGATCACAGGGCTATCGGAACTGCCTGCAGTTGTTCAAACAAGAGTTGTGAGTTTGCCTGTGGTGAGTTATTGGAAAATCTCTGTGCCATTAAATGCTTTGATGGAAGATATACTTAATAAGGTCTAAAACGAGCGGAGGAAGCAGAGGAGCTAGTGAACGATGCTGCAGAAGATGCCTGAAAGAGAGATTATATGGTGTCATATGGTATTTGATGCCTTAACTGGAAAACGTGTGCCTGAGCCAAATATGACTTGGGCTAGCGAGTTGCAAGCGCTTTGCAACTTTCTAAGCTTAGTTCAGGTTTGAGTGTTTCAAAGTGCAAATACAGCTTAGCCACTCTGTGCTTGAGTAACAAGCTGAACTGGAAAGACATTTCCTCTATGGCAGGAGGCTCCTCTGCTTTGGTTGGAGGTTTTTTTACAGGCTGGGCAAGAAAAGAGACAGAGAATCAAACTTTTTGTGGTTCCTGCTAGAAACTTATGAACCTCCAGCTTTCTATGGAGGAGTGGTCAGAGGAGAAAAAGAAAAACAACAAAAAAACCCGAAACAAACAACAAAAAAAATCCCCCACCCCTTCTTGCAACTTGAAGGCCGTGAACCTGAGCAGAAATTGGGAGGATAAATAGTTATGTTCAAGTCCGAAAGTAATAAAGAAGAAAAAAAAAAGAAATCAGATGATCCACTTCTTAGAAATCCTTGTTACTAGGACATCTTGTTTCCAGTTCTTCTCTCTCAAGAGTTCATTTCTCTCAAATGATGTTTACCCAGAGTAACCTCCACATCACAAACGCACTTATCTCTGCTTTATATCAGCCTTAAGGATTAGGAGTATGGATCTGTTTTCCAGACTGACCGTCTGACTTACTGACCTGAGCTCATTCGCTCACAAAGCAGCACGTGATGCCACCCTTGTCAAAACCACAATTAGTCAAAACCCTTTACAGGAAACATAAGCCCAATAAGGAGGGATAAAATCGGAAATCACGTGGTTCATGCATAACCTGTGCATCGCATGAAGGTATGCGAATCTCTTCTGCCGCCCCTTGCCAGCTGCAATTAGCTCAATGAAGAGAGCAGTGAACAGATTGATGTTTTTTCAGGCATTTTGCATCTTTAAAACAGTTGCAACCATTAAAGAAATGAATCTTCACCCCACACTTGAAGAACACATAAATATTATTGTCCAAGATGCAGCTGAATGCTCTTTGTTCATAAAATGTCTTGGAGTCTCTCGGGTGGGTGCATCAAGTGCCACAGGAGCAGCCCAGACCTGCAGCAGAGCGCAGTGTCCCCACCGCACCGTCCCCTCTCCATCAGCAGGGCTGGGACCTCATTATCCCCGTTCTCCATCCTGGGCATATCCAAGTGTCTGCTGCTTGAAATTTTGGCTAGCCTAACAAGCTAATCATGGGAATTAGCTGCTAACCGGCTATGGAGCGTAACAGTTTTAGAAGCCTTTCTTTTTCCAGCATGTGTCCTGTACTCGAGGAGACCATGGAGGGGGTTTACTGCCCACAACTTCGGTGCCCCAGCCCATCTGACACAAAGTCGTAAGGCAGCCCCCATTTATCCAGCTTGGAAGTGCAGTCACAGCCCAAAGTAGGTGACTCCATTTAGCACATATGGTGCTGGAATTGGTTAAGGTGTCACCAGGGAATACTAGAACTGATTATTTTTTTTATTATTCCACAAACACAATAAAATAATAGCTATAGAGTGATTGCTGAGGCGAAGCGTTTTCACACAAAAATAATAATTTAAAAAATTCGAGGACCATTCACACTAAGGAGAGGAACACAAGGGAAATACTGACACTTAAATAACACAACTTGAGACATACCCTTCTCTCTTGTGGTCTTGAGTCTTCCACCATGCCCATGAAAGTGAGAAAGGGTCGGTGTGTCCTTGGTGGAGGTGTGCTCAGTGCTGGGATGGCACCCACCACCGGAGCATCTTGGGTTTACCCTGGGCAGCTGCCTCAGCCACAGGGGACCTTTTCCAGTCTGTACAGCAGTATAATTTGCAATCACAGCAGCTTAAAAAAAGCAGCTCGGAAAGGAGTAGAATAAATGCCGTGTGTCCTGTAGGTAGTGTCTAATACTGCATGAGCTCCTGCTGAAGCTTTTCTTGCATCTGAATGTTCATAATCCCAAACCTTTCATTAGGCAGGGGCAGTTTGAGAGTCTTTGTGCTACCTTGCCATACGCTTTCAAAATCAGAACTACTTGGTATCTCTGAGCTCTGTAGTTTTCTGCTGAATTTGTTTTAATATTATCTCCAAGTTCAAAACAGATGAGTGCTGGAAAGCACATCTAGATTATTTGTTCTTATATGCATTCAGACTTGGAGTGTTCTCAGATAACAGAAGCAAAAGGTGGTACATAAACCACGCAGGACTAGTTTCCTCTGTTTTAAAATACTCCTATCTAAAATTAGCTCATTTGGATGAGAGATTTTGGCTGAGAGGTTTTTGGCGAGTGGTGCCAGGGGAAGATTACTGCTGTTCCTCTGGCACTCCCGTTTGGGCAGAGACAATCTTCTGCAAAACCAAGGTGACATAGCAGATCCATTTGCCTTGCCACGTCTCTGCAATGCAGAAAATTAGGCAAGGCATAATGGGATATTTTCCTTTGAGCAGCACTAAAATTTGGTTCTCTGACCTAGTCTACAGAGCTGGCTGGGACTGAAAGGTACCTCAAGGCTCCAGCATGAACTCAAAGATTTTTCCTGAATATTTTTTAGGTGGAGTATGACTCCATGGTCATGGCCATGCCAGCAGCTTTTCTAACTCAGTTTGCAGAACTGTTTCAAAGCTGGTTGGAATTTCTTTGAACCTCTCATCAGGATGTGTGCAGTCTGAGAGGCCGGCGCTATATTAAATGGAAGAGTAAAACTGTTTAATGGGAGCAGAATCAGGACTCTGGGGTTTTTTTATTATTTAATCAGCGCCTGATTAATATATGTGAGTGGACTTGGGATCAAGTTCATAGTTAGATTTGCCCAAGTTCATCCAAAATTTGCCAGCACTTCCAGCCCTGTGGCTGTCATTGAGTAACCTTTGAATGAAACACGTGGGCAAACGATCAAACCCACTACCGCATTTTACTTCTCCTAATTGTAATATGTTGCATCTCCTCTCCCCCAAATAGATACTTTGAGGCTTTGCTGCTTCAAGTAAAAAATTAATGAAAGTGGCCTTAGCACTCACAAGTAACCACACAAAAAGGACCTGGTGAGCGTGAGCGATGGAGGAAAGGTAATTTCGAGAAAGAGACTGACTTCTGAGCTAGCTTCGCTATGGCTTGTCTTCGTAAGTGATAAAGTCGTTTCAGGTCAATTATGACAAAAAAATAACTGGGTGACAGATGTCTTTGCCTCTGCTGTGCTGGTGTTTGGAGTCTGTCTGTAAATGTGTAGGGTTGCGAGTACGCCCTCCTTAGATTTACAGAATTAGCACGTTGGACGTCATGAAATTTATTGCCAGTGCTCCCACTAAAGCCCCTCCACACCAGACTTGCTGCCAGCTATAATGTTCAATCTCACTGTCTCCCATTAGATTTTCATGATGCTGCTCAGCGCAGCAGGTCACCAGCGTCTGGGCAGTTTTTTTCCTACCCTTCTTCCCTGTGCAATGTAATCGTTCATAAGACTGGCAGCCCGTGCAATAAAACTGTTTCAGATATCTATTAATATTTTAACATGCTTTTAAGAAAATTTGGCCTTTTGTAATTCTGGTCTCAGAACAGACACATATAATGGTTAATGATACACATTATACTCAGAGCAGCCGTTCTGTAGGTATGTTTCCTTTGTTTGGATCCACATTTTAACATCTTTTATTAAAAAAATCTTTTGTCGTTTATTTGTTTAGATGTTAGGTTGAATTAATCTGATGACTAGAAGAAAGCTACTCTTTTTTTCCTAGAGAAAGACTATGATTAAGTCCGTGGCTTTTTCTTTTTTGTCTCTGAGCCCAGGCTTTGCTTTTACCCTCTGGTACCCAGCTCTCACCAAACACAACAGGACCACGGATGTGTGTCTACGGTCCTCTAGAACAGGTTAACTCTAGATATCATGCTAGTGACAAAAGTTGGCAGGCTTCTATTAACAAGAGGGCTATTTTCTTTAATTATTTTGTAAAACGTACATCTGCCCCAATAGTCTCTCTTGTTCATGGCCACACATCTGCTACACACAGGGTTCCCATTTCGGAGCCACCCACCCCCAGCAGCGTGGAGTGATGCACGTCATAACTAAGATGTTATATGGCAAAAGTTATCTTCCACGGTTGAGAAGTTGTAGCCATACAAAGGAGAGCATGCAGTATGTTAATAGGAATCTATAAATTAATCTGTATATAACACCTTGCTAACACTTAGGTTTTATAGGTATCGTGAGCTGAAAGCTTTACCAGTCATTCATCCTTTATTGTGTTCATTATGGGAATATGACATCTCGATACTAAATATCTGCGTGTATAATAAAACACTTCAGTGAATTAACTGGATGATTGGTACAGTGTTTCTCCTTTCCACTAATCAGAAATTTAGGATATATTACTTCTGATGAATCCTTAGACATTTCCATACAGATAAATTAACTAACTGGCTGTTAATAATGTTCAAGGGATTTAAAACAATATATTTTCAGTCTTTTATGAGACTGATCTTAATCTATAAGCATGTATTGGACACAGAGAAAAGGTGAAGGTGTGGCTGCAGTTATTGCTTTAAGAGAATAAAGAGAGTACTTTTTCTGTCATATATGTATTAGAATACTGGCCAAATATTTTCAGTATTTACTGCTCTGGGGAGATGAAAAAAATGAGCGTCTGGCCACTAGAAATCCCACAAATGCTGGTGACATGAACAGATGTCAAGGCCCACTTGGTCAACCACATCTTGTAGGTAGTACCACCATGGTGTGGGTTACGTTTGCTGTGAATTACTTGGTCATCTCAAACGACCTGCTGCGAGGAGCTCTCTGACATTGTCCCACGTAAGGGAGAAAATTGCGGTGGTTCTGACAACAGGCCACCATTAAGGAAACCTTCAGATTTTTGTCAATGCCATGGTATTAATAGCATAAACGTCGACTCAGCAAAGTGTGTGGTTAAAGACCTGAACACAAATGCCCTCATTACTTCACTGAGACCTGGGTATGGCATGAATTGTGTTGAATGGCATCCCACCAAAGCAGGTTCTTGAAATAAAGCCAAAGTTTAAGTATTTTCCTAGATTGTGACCAGAGAATTCCGGATCAATCCAACTTGATTAACTCTTTCATTTTCTTAAGCCACTCCAACGGTCTTTTTGTCTTTTATACCAGTCTCTTGTGCTTTCCTAAATGCGTTTGCCATATCCGTGAGCACTCTGTCCTAAAGGTGACATGTGCTTCCAAGGTAGGTGAAGTGACCAGAGCAAGGAGAAACCACTTGTCTCTCACTGTGGTGAGAGACCATTATATTTAACTAAGATTAAATTGATTTAAATTTGTATTGATATTCTATGAATGAAACATCATAGCTAGACTCTCTGAAGTCCTCAAATGAAGGTGAGGTAAAAATACGTATGCATTTGGATGTATATCTCCCACCTGCACCCACACCTATGCACCTAGTGCCTTTAATATTAACCATTGCGTGTAGGAGCAGTGAAGACATAAAGCATTTCCTCTTCCCGTGGGCTTGTACTTCATTTTGTCTTCGTTGCAGGCCAGGCCAGGCATGTAAGTGCCCCGTTAGGGGAATCGGTCTTTGATGTGCTGCATCTCGCTTCGGCTTTTTAGTACAGCTGTCTGGACAGAAGCTGCAGTGATGGGAGACATCAACATCTTTTTTTTAATTTGAAAACACTAGAAATGATGATTGCTTTGGATTGCCATCTTGGGAAAAGATAGACAAGAAATCCAGCTTCACAGGGTTGTTGATTTGGCATGTACCCTGCAGAGAATCAACAGCATCCGTACTCCTCTGACCGCCCTCAGCCGAATCACAGTTTTAGGAAGGCCAGCGAGTGTTGACCACTAGGTAGCCCACAGAAGCTCAGTCATTTTTCAGATATTTAATTTGAGTGAATTCACTATTTCCAGTGAATTTTGCTTTTCCTCTATCCAGTGCGTAGGGCTGTCTCATTTACAAAAAAAATAAGGTATGTTACCTGTTTTTCATGTTTATGGAAAAATCCTTGATGATAAAACCTGGAGGTATAGTGAAGTTTAGAAACAGTCAGATAAAAAGATAACTTGTCAAAATGTTCTTTAATTTTAAAACATCTCACTATATTGCAATCAGTCTTTTGATTTGGGGGAGGGAGATAGATATTGGGCCGGACTCATATTGTGACCATTTGGGTTTAGCAGTACTTCAGACCTGCTGAATTTCATTTCCGTAAATTGTATAGCTTTTTGGGAGATACGTAGAGTCATCTGCTGTAATCAACTTTTCTCTATTTAAAAAGAAATACAAATACGGCTAGTATGGGGCTGCATACGCTGTAGGTAGATAAAGCATCGTAGCGGAGAGAAAAAAATTATCAGGGAGCGGTGCTTTTGAGTCTGTCATGGCTGCTGTGGCTTTTATCCCATATCAGACTGACAGATGAGATAAACACCCCACATTTTAGTCAGATCCTATTGTTTTGTCAGAGTTACTTAAATGTATTTACAATCTCTGAAGCACTTTTTTTATAGTAATGGTAGTGAAGCCCTTCCAGAAGGAATAAAGATGATATAACGTTTTCGAGTACCTCTGGCTTACTAATGGAATGACTTACGTTACAGGGGATACTGTTCTGCTGAGCTCCACTAAAATACATATTTACTAGTCAATCTAGTAGTCGTCTTGGCAGTCAATGCCATGGTATCACAGAGCTGTGCCTTTCAGGAGAACAACAAAGCCAGCAGAAATTCTTTCTCTGGGACCTTTTTTTGTCTCCAATGATACTTCTATATTTAAAAGAAGCTGCATCATTAAATGAGAATGAGCCACCTTTGCTACGCACTATGGAGATCCTGTTCCTCTTTGGGATTTCATACGGCAATGAGAAATGGGACATGCCAGGTCGGAAGCGTTGTAAGCATTGGATGCAACTGATGGTGGCCGATTAGCTTAGCCAGGGCTGCTGCCTGCGGGACGGGGACAGGAGAGTAATGGAAGGACAGAACGACGATGAACTATTTTGAATGAATTGGAGAGGTCCCTTGGTACGTGACATTTAATTTTTTATTTATTGTAAATGCGATCACAATATAATGTTATTCCCTGAGGAATAATGATGGGTGACTGAGAGTCCACATACCTGGACTCCAGTTTCTGCTGGGGTTTTTGGTCTTTTGCTTCGAGGAACTTTATTCCCTTTTCCTATTTCAGACACAGCCAAGAGAAAAGTTCTACCATTCGGGTTTGCAGGAAAGAAAAAGATAAGACAAATTCAGGTTTTCTGGGAGCACTTTTGGGGTTTCTGAGCTGAGAGCACTTCTTAGTGTCTGGCACTCCTGTGCCTCCTCACCCTCGCACTAGAAAACTAATTCAGATGTGGGACAGTTTCTGCCTGCTCATACCCCTTGGGAAGACATCCAGTTCAAAAAATGTCTTCCTTATCCGCATTGCACTGAAAAGCAACGAAACAAGATACAGAACCTCAACACACAAGAGCAGCTATGAAAAGCTTTGAAACCACGTTCCTGTGGTGTCTGGTCAGCTGTCGAACCAGGAGATCATCACACCACGGATTAAGCAGAGGGCTATTGTGACCTTAATTTTCACAGTGAGTCACCACAAAATTATTTAGCACCGGTGCGCAGGTAATGGGGACACATTGAGAAAATTGAGTGCTCAGTGGAGCTTTGAGTCATGCTCCTGGTCTGCTCTTTGCCGGCCCGGCGGGAGTGTGCAGGGCTGAAACACAACTTCTTCACCACCCTCCAGGGTATTCACCTCCGTATGTGCCTCCATCTTGGAATAAAGGGGTAAAAAAGAGGTGTAAAAGCTTGTGGAAAGGGTCTCTGGCAGCAGAGCTGGCAGTGGGGAGGAGCGCGATGGGTTGTGGGCATGAGGTGTTCCCTGCTACGGTTACAGTGCCGTATTTTGGTGTGTTTGTGACTGCTGCTGTGACTGCCTTAGCAGTATAGTTAGCAACACGAACGTCCCTGTCAAGGAACACACATGACAAACCATTAATAAGGAGATGACTTGACAGGTGGGGGAGCAGACAAAGCAGCGCGGGCGAGCGCTGTGCAGGGAGCGCTCCAGCTTGGAAGGGAGACAGGGCTCTTGACAGGGGGACGGGATTAAAGAAAATCTCTATTTTGGCTTGAGCAGCTCTGATAGATCTTCACTGCTTACCAGGGCACAAGTTCATGGTACATTTCTGGGCCGTGGATGGTCCTGCAAACACTACACTGTAGGTAAGCGGCTCCATATGAGATGCACCAGGGCTTCATCCACCACCTTTGGCGTCCCGTTCCATAGCAGCACGTGGTGTTTGCCAGGAGCAGGAACAGATACCTCTTTTGTGGATGTATTTCAGAAATGTATATGGAGTCACACAATAACAATTATATAATTTGATCTTGATAAACTCCTAAAGAGTAAATATCTTTATTCAATGAAAAAATGAAAATTTTCCAGAAACCGAAGTGCTTGTATTTTGTACCTGTGTAACCTGTGATTTGTTTTGTCAGCTACCTTAAGGTGCTGCTGGCTGTGAAAAAAGCTATTGCGTGTCCCTGCCGTTCAGTGTGGGTGAAATGATCTTTGTAGATGAAGCATGTGAATATCAGTTTGCTACATTTATAAAAAGCTTTAGGGTACTTTGTCATGAAAGGTCCCATAGTAGTGAGAGATATTGTTACCATAAAAACATTTTATCCTATTTTAGTATGAGGGTTTATTGAGTTTTAAAATACTTTTCATGGCAAGCATATATATTAACGGCAGCAGTAGAAACAGATGGGAATAAATATGTGTTTTCAAACAAACTTTCTGGGCCAAATTCTGTTCCCAGTTCCGTATGTCATAAACTTGGAGTAAGCGTGTTTAAATTAGAGGCAAATCCTCTGGCTTTTATAGATTAGGTTACTGTACTTTGAATGAAATTATGCCTGGTTTCACATCTGAGAAGGAGTGAAGTAGATCTTGGACCTCAAAGCTGATTTTTAAAACAGTTTTGTCCTTCTCCAGTGTTGTTGCAGCGACAATCTAGTTTGTCACTCTAAAAGACGACAAAAATTTAGTAGGAGAAATACCAGTGGGAATGTGCCTCAGAGGGAATTCCAGCATCTGCTGAAAGCTGCGTAGATGTGGTATGTAGATACTGCAGACGGCACAGAGGGCAACGTTAGCGATAGTTCATGTATGATTGGCCACATCTACTCCGCCAGCCCCTGTGAAGAAGAGAATGAACAAACGCGGTATGTCTCGATACCCTTGTCCTAGAGGGGGCTGTTTATAAAGGAGCTGATGTTCACATGTACATGTTCTTTTATTGTTTATTGCAAACTGGTTTAAAAGGACAAGCTGGTGCTCTTTCATGTCTAGTCAGAAGTCTATACATGGATTTCTGGATGTGCTGGAAAAACCCTCCGTGTGAAGCTTTTTTCATCCTTACAAAAATACAGAGGTCAGTTTTGTAAAGGCAAGAGAAGGACATCATCCTTTGCAAAGGCCAATCTTTAATAATGTCATCTTTCAATACTTCTATAGAAAATTTGTGCAAATCTTAGTAAATTTTTTTCCTGTTACATATTTGCACCACTTTGTTACTACTCTTAGCTAAAATAATACATTAAAATAAGACTGTATTAATGATACAGTGCTGGGGAAATATACCTCAATCTAACATTGAAGAAATCCATTGTACGTGGAAAAATGAACTGAACCCTTGACAGAAAAATAAATTAAAATGAAAGCCAAAACCAGCATGTTAATGAATAATTTAAGTTATGATTTCTTCTCACCCCCTCTGATGGCTCTTCATCTCTTCACAGCCATTCACTAGAAATCACAGTAAAATTAATAGAAGTTATTCTCAGTCAGGCCTATAGGTGATATTGAGCATATGGCAACGTGTATTAAAAAAACCTCAATATACTATAAAAACCCCATCCCTACAAAAAGGTGACATAGTCCTTTAAAAATAGCTCTTCCAATCCATTGTGCAAAGACACTGACAAAGATTGACAGCTTTTAGAAAGGTGTAATGTTCCCAAGCCAACTGCTAGCACAGCTCAACAAGATAAAGATCAGTAATTCGATCCAGAGGAGAAGGCTAAATGTTAGAGGTTAAGCTGCTATGTTCCTACTACTAATCAAGCTTCAACACCTTATTTTAGCATCATCAGACCTCAATAAGGAAATTGTGAATTATTAAAGCTCCAGCATCCTGGTACACATTGATGCTCTTCTGAGAAGCTGTGGCTTAAAACATGCTGGCTGTCGTATTAATTGACATGTGCTGGATCTTTCTGACTAGGTCCTGATGTGCTATTTTTTCTGTCTTTTCCTTGGATACTGGTAATTTAAGGTTAAGATACTTTTAAGGTGCAGTATGCTGCTCTAATGAGGACTTAATGGAGTGGAACAGTGATCGTTTGTACAAACTATACTGGACAGACACCTACTGCATATCAAAATCTAGACGCTACGGATCCTGACATTGCGTCTACTTTTGTCCCAGCCTCCATCAGCAGATTTTTTGACCTGGTTTCCTAATGAAAGGAGGTTCAGGTGGCTGCACCCTCCGCCAGCCCTCTCCTCGCCCAATGCCTTTCAAACCTGCTGGCCCATGTTAGCCAAACCTGACCGATGGGAAAGTTCTACAAGAGAAAATCAAGGTGAGGAGCGAGATCCTCCCAGTGGGCAGCCAGCACGCGTGTGCGGGCTGAGCTGAGCACCGGGATGGGAGTGAGGACAGGGGGGGAGCTTCTTTCTCTGAAGAAATTTTTCCTTCCTCTAGAAGAAGGGTTCAGCTGAGAAACTTGATTTTAAGTGGTATGGAAGCTGTTATTGTTCATGCAGGAGTGTGAAAAGAGCTTAAGTTAGTCAGACTTTATAAATCCTTTAAAAAATTCACTGTGGTGAAAGCGCCTTGATTTATTTCAGTGGATGTTACCTCTATGTATACTATACCCTAACAACCAGAGATGTCTGAGGGACAAATTCTGCTTTGATTTCCCATGAAATGTCCCATTCAAAGAACACGGGCCAAGTTTCCAGGTTAGTTTTAGGTGGGAAAGGGGATGCACAGAAATGATGGCACTATCATTCAGTCAGTCCCTCTGAAGCAGTGAGATGCACCATTTGCAGGGATAGTTATCAACCTGCCTGTCCACTCTCTGCACTGTGCTCAGGTCATCTGACAAGTCGATTCGTGTATATTATCAGAAAAATTTTCAGCCAAGACTAGGCTGAGTGTCTCTATATTTCACGCATCAACACAAATTCCATCGATGCTCTAATTTATACCAATGATAAGTAAAAGAGTTAATCCAGAATTACACTGAGCAGTGCCCACTAATATGCCTAAAATATCCAGCGTGATCATTACTAGTCACAACCCTCCAAAGCTATTTCCTGGCATCTGCACTCCCCAGGGGCAGATACCCACAGCATTAGTCAAGCCAGGCACTCCTGCTGCTACTGCATCTCCAAAAAATACTGCTCTTAAAAAGAGACAATGATGTTATTTGTTTTATTTGCAGTCACACTGCCATGATAAACAGCCCAGGTTTTTTTGCCACCAAGAAACTGGAATTTTCCCCCAGCTATGGTTAGACCAGGTTGGAAGCAGCACCTTTGACATTACACGCACTCAACGTATTTATTTTATAATGTTCTTTCCCAGAATTCCAAGTTTAAAGTGACTTCTTTTTGGGCCAGTCTGCGCTGTTAGGATTTTATCTCACAAAAACATAGTGTCATTCCCCAGCTCTGTAACTGTAGTTCTTATAACTGATTGCTTTAGCATTAATTGCGTTGGTGCGACATTCCATGTAAGAGATGTAAAAAGCAACCTTACAGGGCTGATGTTAAAGGAAAATCTGGGAAGTCTGCAATTATTGCATAGATCGGTGTGAAAGGAATACAGCCTCTTTGTCCTTGCAAGAATCTTTAAAAAAAAAAAAAAATCATCACGCGAAATGTTTCCATTTCACAAATAAGTCCTCCTGGCATTTTCTATTCATTCTTGTAAAATTACTGACAACTATACACATTTCTATAATATTACTTCAATCTGCATCACTGGGAAAACCTAAGAGCTTATTAAAGAGATTTATTCTTTCAGTCTTCAAGGTGTAAAGCAGTTTCTTATGAATGTGCTCCATCAGCTTGATATATGCCTGTTTGTGGGAAGGGGGCTCTGCTTTAAAAGTGGTATTAAGCGAACGGTGTTCACTGCGTTCCCAGGGCGGCGAAGAGGAGGCACCAGGGCAAATCCCCTCAGCAGCAGGTTTGCCATTTAATTCCTTAACAGATGCAGAGGTTTTAGAGACACCTTGTAACTCCACAGCAAGCTGGGCACTCGGGCTCTTTGACTCGTGCTGCGCCATCCATCTACTGCTGTCACTTTTGACCTGCACATGCATCAACCCAGAAGCTACCTCTGATGGTGGCTAAAGCAGAGTGCTTTGGCTTCCATAATTAAGAACAACAGTCGTGTCATTTCTGGTTGCTTAGATTTATCATATTTTTCGTATTTAATTTAAAGATAAAAAAAGAGAAAGGAGTATCATCAAGCAGAGCCTGTATTTCCAAGCAAGGGCGGTCATTTCTCTTCCAGTAAGTGGAAGTCCCATTCTATCGACAATGCCACTGAGAAATTAGTGGAACTTAGCAGAAGGAACGTTAGCAATATTGGTCCTGAAATGGCAGCCTGTTATGCACAGGGGAAATACTGTTTTTGTAGAGAGATTCTCCTCCTCCTCCTCCCATCACAGGGAAGGCGATGTAAAAAAAAAAAAAAAAAATATATATATATATAGCTGCCAAGGATCTCTCAGTTTTTCTGAATTAAATGAATTTTATACATCTTTTGCTTTGTATTTGAAATCTAAAATGCATTCTGTATCGGGAATCTGTGGGGGAGGTGAAATCCGTAATTTAGCAGGCTGTAAAACGCGTCATAAGGAGAGATGCTGATTGCGAAAAGGCTCTAGCATCCAGTCTCTAAGCAGAAGCAGCGACTGCAGGCCGTTGGCAAGCGTGTGATGCAACGGTGGCCTGAAACGTGCTCCAGTGGCTGTCTAGAACCTGTGAATCTTCTTAGCGGGTTGGGAATTTGCACCAGCAGCGTGCCCAGGGCAGCCGGTTCAGGCTGCGTGTGCTGCGCAGCGTCTGGGGCTTCTGACAGGGATGATCTAAAAATGTTTTCGCATTACTGACTGGTTTAACCCTTTTTTTGTTTAAACTCCTGGGGTTCGTAAAGCAGAACTAGATTATCTTGACTGTGTTGCCACATGGAAACTTTATCCCTGCGAAGACCTTATCTTTTAGTCTGCGTTACCTCCCGCAGGCAGGAGGAAGACTATGGCGCCTGACATCACTGCCCACCTCCTGGTCCTACGTTTTCCTCTCCCGGAGCAGCTCTTTTGGAGCTGTTCCAGACAACAGCCCTGGGCTTGGAGGAATCGCAGGGGGAGAGTGGGTTCTTGTACATAGCCCGTAAATCTGTTTGTCAGCTCCATGTCTGGACTCAATTTTTCCCCAGAAGTGCCTACAAGTAAAGCCGTGCGTATTTGTGTGTGTATAGATGTAGGTGCTTTTAAATCCTGTTCCTAACTGCAGGTTTGCCAGCCAGGTGGGTGCTGCAGCTCTGAGGGGATCGTCAATGGCGAATAATCCTAGCTTGGGTGGAAATCATCAGCAAACCCAGCTGGGAGGGGAAATGCAGTAATTTTCCCAGCCTCATGCTTTTCCAGTTTCCTGACTCTGCTCAGACATGACGGCAGTGCAGGAGCGAGGTGAAAATTATCAAAAGCTGAAGGTCTCCTGGACTTCTCGTGAGCTTACTTAGCCCAGTGGTGGTGGGAGGACAGGGAACGAACGGGTAAGATCCAGGGGAGCTTGCTGCTGGGATAAGTCCCCCCGAGTCTTCCCAGCCCTCACAACAGCATTTTTAAAAGAAACAGCTTCTCTCTCTGTTAAAAACCAAACTCTGCTCTGGTGTCATCTCTTTTCTGGGCGTGTGGAGCTGTAACGTGAGGAAGCTCAGCCTGGGAAATAGACTGACTTGAGCTCTTTCCAAATAACGCAGGGAAAGCTGGTAGCGGCAACATGACACTGTCAACAAATTGACAATTCACATTCCCTCATGTGGTGTCAAACAGACACTGCTGCACTTCGCTGTACTCGGTCCAAAAGGGTCCCGCTAGGCTGCGGCAGCAAGGAGGAGCTTCACCGTCGGAAAAGCCGGCAACGGCGGGGCGGCTGCCAGCTTCGGCAAAATGACGCGGACACCGACAAGTGGTTCTGTTTGTTCAGCTCGCGGTGTCTTAGCAAAATATTAATAGGAGCTTGAAAACGCCGGGCGTCTCTGACTGCCTCAGCAGCCCCCTTGCAAATGCAGCTTACCTATTTGCAGGAGTTGGGTGGTGTTGCTGGGTGGGATGGGTCCTTGCTCTGCTCTTCCCAGGGATTTGATATAGAAAGGAGTCCTTTTTGGTTAGGGTGGCCTTGGAAAACGGCTGCATGTGGGGCTTGTAGAACCACGGTGGGGAGGTAAATTGGTCACTCCTGGTGATAGTAGCAGAGCAGAACCAGCAGTGGGATTAAAAAAGTGTCTCCAGTCTTATTGTTAGAGCCCTTCCCCACCTTTCTGAAAGCCAGTGCCCTTTGCAGGGTTCACAGAAATATCTCCAAATTCAGTCATGGGAGCAGCCCACACGTTTTTGAGACAGTATGAGCGTGCCTTGGCCACACACCTCCTGTGTGCAAGTAAAGCTTTCACATCCTGATGCAGTTAAAAATGGGGACTGGTTTGAAAGTATCACCCCTAAATGTGAGAAAATACCTCTCCCGCTGAGACCCCCAGGCTCCTCTGCCACCAACACAGGGGGGCAGATTCTCCAGGAGAATTAAGGTGATTGCAGCCTCTTTCATGGAGCTGTGAGTCCCGTAATGGAGGTAAGCTTGGCTCCCAAAATGGACAGTCTCATTTTCTAATTTTTCAAAGATACGGAGTAATACCTTACAGGTACCCTTTTGATACAGAGGCTGCTCCTCGTTTCTGAAAGCCAGGCCAAATTGAGAAATCTAACTCAACACTTCAATTGTTAAAAAGCTTGGCCTTTCTTTCTCTGCTCGGCAACAAATTTGTACCATTACAGATGCATTCATCATACCCCTTTCCCATTTGTTTTCTACCAATGTTCAACCGGAGGAGTTTCACAGAGGAAGTGAAACACAAGAGCAGTCACCAGTGGTGATGATCTGTCCCTGAAGCCTGATTCAGTGAATTGAACTCATCCATTCAGAGAACAGAAACATTCAATAAGACACGTGGGCCCATCTTTTAAGGTATTTAGGTACTTAACTATTAATGTTTCCTGTAGTTGCTAGGTGTTCGGGCACTTTCAAGAGCAGGATCTGCCTGGTCCATGAAAAACTGCTTGCTCTTGAACATTCAAGCAAACTTTCGTGGAAAAGCTTACCTCTGCACTTACATTATGATAAATGATGTGGGTTAGGATTAATTTCAACTGATGTTGGCCATGGAAAAATCAAGTGTCCCATCTAAGCTACTCACCTGGGCTGTCTCTATAGCAAAGGAGAGCAGCATCTCTAGAGGGTGGCTCAACCCACCTGATTTCAGCATCTGCCTTTGGGATTGGGTGAGTTGTCTTCTCGCTGCCTTAACTATAGAGAAAACCTAGAAAAGCAGTTTAGCTAAACGCCTAACTGTTAGGTGACTAATGTAAGGTGAAATAAATTCCTCTCACTGCAAGTACTTTTAGGTAATGAATAATTTCAGGGTATTTTAATTTGCTTGCAGACACTTCAAGAACAGAAAATGAGGTAAAATTAGTCATGTGGTTAATTCATTATGTATAATTCCCCTAGCTAGAATCAGGGCAGAAGCCTGCCCAATAAGTCTAACCTCATGACTCCCATTGACATTTTTACAATTTGAAGAAAGCAGAAAACTCCCCCAAATTGGCTTTTCACCTAGTCCTGTGAACCAATTTCGAGTCCAAGATTAAAAGTGCTGAGCTCGTATGAAGGTTTGAACCAGAACTTTTGCTGTTTATAGCAACATAGGCAACCTTACTGTTAATGAACATTGTGAAATATTCAGAAAAGTACGTCAGGTCCCATCACAAAGCACACACACACACGTTTGAAAACCCATCCTTCCGGAAAGATAGGCTTGTTATAAAACTTGTGCTTATTTCTAAATGGTGTTGAAATTGTTTTGTAAGAGGTAGTCTTATCAAGAGAAAGTGAAAGAGGGGGCAGCAATCTTTTATTGCCAAGCCGACTTCAGCTTTTAAGAGCTGTGCAACCAGTCTGCTTGTTTTGGGAGGTGAAAGTCGCTCGACAAAATTTTGCACATTCCACAGTAATTGTCCATAAAATGTGCGTGCTGGGCTTGGTACCACCCGGCAAGGGTAAAACCTGTTAGTCACTTGGAGGGGTTGGCAGAGCTGCTTCCCTCACCTTCTGCCTCCCTTCACTGTACAGAGGGCTTGGAGATCTGGCCGCAGATGCTGCGGTTGACCTTTACCCTTGCTGTGGACTGAACCATGGTCCCTGGTGCAGACATATCCCAAATGCAGAGCTGGACGTTCAGAGGAGTTCTCGGTCTTCCCTAATTCTGGATGGATCCCACAGAGGGCAGCTGGGAGCCTCCTGCCCATGCTATTGTATCTTGTTGGCACTGATGACCCTTCTGTGTGCGGCCAGCAGTCCTCTTCCAGGGTACTTAAAAATATACCAGAAAACCTCTCGATTTTGAACCTGCGTGTCTTCATTGATGAAGCACCCCCTTGGTCCCTGACCTAAGGTCAATGACTTTAAAGGACATTAACTAGCATTGACTGAGAGATTTGCTAAAGGTCAAGGCTTGAATAATTCAAGCCCCATAAAGATTTCACTAAAGTCGAGGCCCTCTGGGCAAGTACCTAGTTTGCGTGGGCAGGGTGTCCATGTATCCCTGACAAATGGGGACGGTGCTGCTCGAACAAGCTGTCTGGGGAGGCTTGTACAAGAGCTGTATGTCTCTGCTTTATAATCGTGCAGGGGGAGTTATAGGGTGAAGTGGCACAGCCAAAGACAGAGTAGCAAGAGAGGAGGGGAGTTCGGTTGGTTGGCAGAAACCTCTGTGCCCTTTTTCCATCTGCCTCCTTCAGCCATTATGATCTCTGGGGTTTGCATGGGCGTCTCGCCTCTGCTGAGCATCCTTTGGTAGGAGCTGGCAACACGACAGCTAAACCCCATCTTTCTGCAGGTTGTTAGTCACTAAATGAACTCCAGGATGCGGGACACGTCGTTGTTCCTGGCCGTGGTGACAACGCAACCCCGAAGTGCAACAGGATGATTTCACAGTCAGTGTTTACTTGTATTCAGAGCACGTCTTAGTGGGAGTGATATTCTGCCTGGTGGCACCCTGTTCCTTTCAAAGGAGCACAGCAATGACTGGAGGGTATATTTTGAGCTCTATACTAAAATCCAAGCTGAAAATAGCATTGAGATGGACCATATGTGTCTTGGAAGAGCCTGTCATTTCAATTCCCTTCAGAGAAGACTGTTGACTTCAGTGAGTTACAGGCTGGGACTTAAACCTCCAACAGATTTGAACAACGCCAAAACCGCCCTACATTATTGTATAACTCCTAACTGGGGCTCCCACACTGGGTCACATCTCTCCCAGTGGTGCGGAGTCCTAAGGTCACCCTGAGGTTCAGGTAGCTGCCAGATGGGCTTCTGCATGGGCAGAAGCGGGCAGGGAAACAATGGAGGTCGTGGAGCAGGGCGGGCAGAGGAGATGCTCTTTCTCCAAGTCAGTAGGTCTTCACAGAAGCCTGTGCCTCCTCCAAAGGTTTCTGAAATAAATAGGGGAAAAAGTTCTGGTTCAGGCAGGACCGTAGGTTTTACATGTGATAACAAGGCGCAAGCAGAGCTGGGTCTTCTCCTGCACCACGCTCCCACTGTTAGGTGTAGCATCTTTGCGTGCCCGTGCTCGTGCACTGTAGAGCTGGGTCTGACAGGCACGGCCTGGAGACTGGACGGACTGTCCACCCCCGTTTGGGAAAGCAGATCATGAGAAACCTGCTGGGTTAGGACATGTCCGTGAGCAGAGCAGCTTCTCTGAGGGCGGACGGCGTCTTGCCTTGTGCTCATTCATGCACTCTTAGATGCAAGGGTGGAAGGTGTCAAGACCCTTTGCCTTTCTTTGGCTGACGTTGCTGGTGAGCAGCCTTTCCATGACCCAGAGCTGGCATTAGGCTTTGCTAACTTCGCTGTACAATCCAAGCCCAGCCCCACTAACCCATGGAAACAGATCTACAGGCTTAAATGAGACTATCTGTATGAGTAAGAGATACTCAAATGAATAATTGTTTGCAGTAGTTGTGTCTCTGTTGTTTTAACTTTGAGTAATTCAGGAATGACTGTAGATATATCCATATGATGACAGTTGTTTCAATGTTTTCATTCAAAGCTCTTCTGAAAAGCAGGTGATGCTGTCTAAAAAGGGCATTTTATAAATGAACCAGACAGTCATTTGAAATTGGGTTGCCTTTGTTTGCTGTTGATAACAAAAGCAAATTTCTCTTTTTTTTCCTCTGCTGGAGCATAGAAAGAATTCACAGCGCTTTGTGCTGGGGCTGGGGCTGGAGCTAGCTCCAGCACCAGCTGGTAATAAAGCTACAAACAGGGATCTATATGCTTTAAAAATCAAACGAATTGCCTAGACGATCATTGAAATGGCATTTGGTTCAATTCCATGTAAAAAAAAAGTATTTTGAAAGTTTGACCTGGTGTTATAGGGACTTTTTTTGAATTCTTCAAAGAGTAATCCCAGTTTACTTCTTTTTTTTTTTTTTTTTTCCCCTTCAGGTTCAACCCCTTTTATCACACTAAAGTGCCAATCAATATTGTGAGATAGATGTTACATCTTAGGTTTTTATAACATTACTTGTCCCAGAAGGGATACTGTATCTTTAAGGAAATGGACCCGATATCCTGTTTCTGAAGGATTAAAACACTTTAAAGAGACAGAAGAGGCTGTAAACCCCTATCATATTCTTATTCTCTCTTCATTATCTTGTCCAGTATCTATCCCTGCTGAGTAAATCTGGTTGTGTGTTTCTCCAAAGTGGTCATAAGAAGAAATTTATTTACTTCTCTTTGCACTGGAGGGGCATTACTGGGTTTCAAGGCTCTCCGAAGTAATAAAGATTTTGCAGTGTGTGCAGAAGGAGCAGAAATTCAGAACTTCTTTTCCCCCTCTGAGGTCGTTTGGCCAGCCTAAAGGGGAGACACTTCTCATTTTCTGACAGGCTTTATTTCCGTAAGATTTTCCAATTAGCAGGAAAAGGTCACACTAATGTTAGTGCTGGGTGGAGGAAGGGGGATCCGGCTATGCAAATAGAGATCTCCTTGAAAGGACAATATAAAAATATTGTATTTTCCTTCATTTCTTAATTAAAAATCGGAGGGGAGGGGTGTGGAAGTGTGTGTGCTTGTGCGTGCGCGTGTTTGCTGGAGGGGGAAGGGAGCGCTCTCTCTTGCCTGGGATCAGCAATTTCACTTGGTTTGCGGACCTCGCTTTTCTCTGAAACAGCAGATTGCATTCAGGCTCCTGTCTATATGTTTGTCCACCTGGGTGGAAAACAGACAGCCCAACAGATTTCCATCCCGCAAGTGCTCTGTGAGAGGGAGCGACCGGGGCGAGGGGCAGGGAGACGATACGCACATAAGATGGTTTTCTTTTTGCTCCCAATTAATTCTGAAGAGGAATTGGGGGTGTGGGTTTTGGTTTGGTTTTTTTGTTTGGTGGTTTGGGGTTTGGTTTTTTTTTTGGATGTTTGGTTTGGGGCTTTTTAAGCAAACCGAGCTGAAAACGAACAGCGCTGACTGCAAGCATTCCCACCCCCATCCCCTTTGAGCCCTGCTAGAAGCATCTCTCTGTAGCTTTCCCGGTAGCTTTTGTTTTCCATGCCGGGTGCCCGTGTGTCCCCACGCACGTGCACACCGAAAGCGCAAGAACTTTTTCCAACGAGGTGAAGAACCAGGAGGTGTCAGGACTTGCTCACGCTCGGCTTTCAAAGAAGCCTCACATTCTTCCTCCTCGCAGGCAAGCATCCGTCTCTATTTTTATAGCCCGGGAACAGCCGTGGCCCTAACTTGTGCCCCTTTCTCCACGGAGGGGCCGCAGCGTTTAAATTTGGCTGTGGGCATGGGGAGAGGCAGGTGCACAAGTCTGGAATCTCTCCGCAGGCGTTAAACCGGTCCAGCTCCTCCCCGGCATATTTCCTCCTTAAACACATAACTGCCCTTGCAGCCGGGGAGCTGGAAACCATCTCGGGAGTCAATTTGGTCTCGAAGGCGTTGTATTAGGGCGAAGGGAGGGAGTTCGGCTGCCTGCTGACACTCCTGGGCAGACAATTGGTGCCGTGAATGGTTCACGGGAAATAGAAAGTCTTTTCATTTTAGACTCTAACTTGCTGAACTACACACACGCACGCATACACGTGTATATATATAAATATATATATATATATCCACCAGAGAATTATTTCACAGGAAATTAAATATTTGCAGCTCTCCCACACTATTTCATATCTTGCCAATTCCCATAACCCCCTTTTCAGATCACCAGTCCCTGCTGGAGCCCAGAAACTGTCTATCAGAACCAGAAGTTTATACACTGGGAAACATTTCTGCACCAAATCCTGCTCTGGAGTAAACTGGCAGGGTGCCACCAAAGTCAGAGCCGTCGTGGTGATTTACACCAGCTGCGGATCTCGCCCAGAGAACCGTGAAAAGCTCGCTGAGCTTTGTGCGTCGAAGAGTTACGTGGCCAGTCCCCTATTCCTGATAGTAAAAGCTAAAACGTCCTGATCTCCCAAGGAGCCGATCGGAATAGTGGTTTTTTTTTCATCCGCATTAAGCAGTAAGCTTAGGCTGCACCGTGGAAATCTTCCCTTCCTTCTTGTGGAAAAGCAATGTTTTATCTTCTCTGGATTTCCACCCTGACGTTTATACCGAGTGACAATTAACTTTCCTTTCCCCATTAATCAAAAGTCATTCTCTTTCTGACAGCGTTTGGCACTGGTATGTGTCTGGACGCGTGTGGAACTGCAGCACTTTACGCTGGATGGCCTCTCTCTTTTTGCAGGGAGAGCGCGCTCTCCCCCACGATGTCCCTACAAGAAGAAACACGGCGGGAGGGCGGTTTGTGGGTTTAGGGGAGACACGGACTCGCGGGGAAGCGCCGGGAGCGGGGACTGGAGCTGGAGGGAAGGACGGTAGCCCCCCGGGAGCAGGGAAATCCAGTGCGGCTCCTTCCAGCAAGCAGCTCGCACTGGTGGGTAACGACAGCGCAGCAGGAAGACAAAGCACATTTCCCTTTGCTGCCCTCCCCTTCCCGAGCGGAGCCGGAGCGTGCGGCGAGCTCGCGGTGCAGCTGGCAGGTGTTTCACCCACCGGCACCTTCCCCGTGTTCGGGTACCTACCACATCTCCCTCTTCCAACCCTTCTCCTCAGGGACCAAACAGCTTCGGTCCTTGTCGCCGAAATCTGGGCAATAAATACCTTTTAGTTACAGTTTGCAGAGTACGGCGCTGCTTCAGAGGCACCGCGGAAACACAAGGTGATCTCTTGTTGGCGCTGAAGGGGATGGCAGCGCTCCCGTCCGCTCCAGTGGCACAGGGTCAGACTTCACAGGGAATTTCTGGGGAACTATTTCATTTGAGAAATAACCAGGCTTATATATGTTGGGGGGGGGGGGGAGATTGCATTTTTTCTTTTTGTTTAAACATAAAGCAGTAAGGTTGCTGGAGTTTTTAAGTAGCTGTGAAAGAGAGAACCCTCTTAATAACAACCAGTTTTAGCCAATGTCTGAGTGTATGATACATTGGTGAAACCAAGAAAATCACATAAGTACTTGTTTTAACCTTAGAAATATAAATTAACTTTCATAATAGCCCTCAAAATAGCCATGTCCGCTTTAAGACCATTTTGGAGAGGTGTAAGCTTGAGGCACAGGGATGCTCCATGAGTCACTAATTGAGTCAAGTGTAGAACCTCAAACCTTCATTACCAGTGTTGCCTGTAGGTCTGTTTGTGTCTTGAGGTAAACTGAAAACCTGCAAAAATAGGCAAAAAGCTTGTGATTAGTGAAGGTGAGGTTCCTGTTTTGATTTCAATATTCTGTTCATAGGCTGGAATTCATCCAGCAGCTCATGGTGGAGGTGCAAAGGTAATGTGCTCCAAGGGGAAGCCACCTTCCAAAAACTTTTACGTTTTCATTTATTAAATACATCAGAAACTTAAAATCCAAAGACATGTGATGCTTAGGGAATAGGTTCTTTGGGACTGGCACCTAATTTTGATCTATGTTTGCAAACTCATACTATTTACCTTTCATATGCATTAGCTGCATGCAGACAAGACTTTGTTTGCAGTGATGTTCAGGAAAACAAATGTTGGGTACTTAGCTGGAATTTGTTGCATGGTTGTGGTGAATTGTGATGAGTGGCTGTGCTTTGGAGGTTGATACATTTAATAAACACTCGGTGGATATAAAATAAATTAATCCCTACTGTTTATAGGACAAGACATGGTGTTTTACAACATTAATGCTGTTGTACAAACCAGTCAAGAGCATGTCAACATTTTGTTTTTATCTAGACCATACGAACCCGTGGGTATTAGAAAGTACACGTTTAGCACCAGAGGTAGCTGAAGGGTGACCCCAAGCCATAATGCTTGAATGCCGTCCAGTCCTCGGGTGGTTGGATCTGGCAGTCAGTCCCTGGTGGAACTGGTAGCTTCCTGAGATTTCAGGCGTGAGTTTGCATTTTCACTTTTCCATCCAAAATTCAGCTGTTCGTAGGGCTTAAACCTTGGAGTGTCCACCTGCTCAGCAGCCACAGGCGATGGCCTCCTGCACTAGGCACGGGCTGGGTCCCCTGCAGAGCACGGCCAGAGCCCCACGCTGAATGGGCATCCAACAGAGGACTTAACAGGACATTGTTATTTAGCTGAGCTGGTGGTTAATAAAAATGAGGCCAGACCAGATGTGGAAACCTGCTAGAGAAACTGGATCGTTCCAAAGATTTAAGAGCTCGCAGGACTGTGAGAATCCCTCTGCTGCAGGACTACCCTCATCCCTTTTTGTTGCACATAGTGCAGCTTCGAAACGGCATTTGACATCCTCAGGTCTTTGCTTTTTAATACAGCGAATATTTTAAAGAATGCTTTTCAGAATCCAAAAATTATATCAAAAACAATGGGGTGGGGGAGGGCAAGTGTAACGACATTTAAAAAAATCAAGCAGATCATTCCTGCTGGATAACTCTACCTTGCTGATACCACCTTGAATACACAATATTGACAGTCTACAAACAGGTGACTTCTCTAAACCAACATGGGAAAAAAACCAAACTCAGCTATTATGCTTTCTGTATAGGGACATTGGTGTTAGTCTGGAGCGTATTTTCATTATGCCTCTAAGAAAATGTATTTCTTGCTGTTATAATACATGCAAACAAGCAGAGAGAGATTTGCATTGAGTTGGCATTAGTTTTGTTAAGGCTGCCAAAACTGGGGCTCTCTGCAAGTGATATGTTTCACATTGCAGCATTCCTCTAAAAAACTTGCAGAACTAAATAAATAATGGCACCGTAGATGAAACTGGAGAAAACTGAGCAATGCTCAAGCGAGGTGCCCAGAACTTCTATCCAGGCTGCCAGATTTTCAAAGAATTAAACTTTTCACATCATATTCTGTAGTCTTTGTGAAATTTTGGTGCTAATAAAGCTTTGAATGGAATGAAGTTTTGTCTTAACGGAGCGCCAGGGACTTTGCATATAATATCTCAGCCAGCACCTGTCAAAACCAGTGGAGAGATTGCTGCTGCTTTTCGTGATCACTGATGGGCCTGGTCTCGAGACCTTCTTGTTCCCTGCTCCCTGTTTGGCTGATCGGATTTCTTGTTGGCTCTCCCGGCAGTGCTCGGGGGCTTTTTCAGCCTGCAGCATGGAGCAGCCGACCGTGCTGACCATGGTTTCGAGGAAGTGTCTCCTGTTTCTGACTGTTGGCCTCCTTGTGAATCTTGTCATTTATCCTTTCATTATAATAGTATAATTATAACAGCATAATTGTAATTATCTAACGATAAATGTAATAGTTATAATAGCAGAGTTTGCTCATCAGCCTTATTTGCCACTAAAGCACCTGGTTGCAGATAAAAACCTCTTTATGTATCTCATAGTGAAATTTTAAGGCTTGCATAATTTCAGACACCTGCCTAAGTTTTTTAACTAATGAATAAGGATAGATTCAGGTATATCCTTGCAGCTGGCCACTTACCTAAGCGTGCTGAACTCAGGCTGAATTACTGCTCTGTGGGCAGGTAGGAAACACACCTCAGATGTCTTAAAAAAATAATTTTATGCTCTTTGAAGAGGCTCAGAAGAAACTTCCAGCTTTGCAGAGACCGTATCTCTGGTGTGCTGACCTCTTGGTAATGGCAGCTCACTAAGCGTGGCACTTGGCTGGAGTTCTCCTTAGTGATTTGGTTAATTGGATGAACAGGCGTTTTAGTGACACAGGCTAGATCTCCATGCAGCAGTCCATCAGAACTAATCAGCTGGCTGTTTTCCATCCACACCGACTGATGGTTTCATGAGGAAGGTTAGTAGATGGTAACTTTTTAAATTGGAGAACATGTTAAGTAATGGCAGTTGGATCTTGGCCTCGAAAGAAGAGAAAGGATTACCTCATTGCATGAAGAACTAGCTTGATAGTGACTCCTCACAATCTGAGTCACTCACTCCTCTAAAGAGACATGAAGAAATCTTGCTTTCACCTGAACTGTAACAGCAATTCCAGCAGAGCATGTGCTAAGTTGCCATGTAGCATTTGTTTTCTTATTGTGCTTGAGTGACGGGACAGACTCAGGAGCTGCAAAATTCATATCCAGATGCCTGAGTTGAGAAAGTTTCTCTCCTTCCAAGATAGAAAATTTTGCCAAACTGCCTTTCAAACTTCATGAAGACTTCTTTGGTCCACAAAGCTAAATATTGTAAGATACACATTTTGTATGCCTGGCCCCAGGAATTGAAATTGGAAAACTGAAGCTGGGCTACCTTAGCATACAGGGACATGGAGCAGAAAGGGATTTGAGCCCAGGCATGCTCAGAAGAGGAGACACTTGAAGACACCATAAGCAGTAGTTAGCTGGAGTTTCAGCTAGAAGGAGATAATGAAAACAGAGCTGGTTTTCACCCCTTGATGTCTCTCAGGTGTAGGTGCCTTACTGAGAGTTTCAGGGAGGTCTTTCATCCCCAGCATTGACAGGGCAGTACCTTGGCTATTTCCCAAGAAAGTGGGGAACCTCTGATCCTAGAGCCTATGCCTTGGCTCTCCCTCTTCAGCCACTGATCTGCAGGAGGAGGGTTTTCTGGGGCTTTATTTTTGGGGTAATGAATCTTGAATTCTTCTGCACTGAGAACTGGCCTCAAAAGCCACCTGGCCAAGCCCATGTGTGGTAGGCTAGTCCAGGATGTGGTGTAGAAGGTGCCTTCATGAGGTATGGGCCTTCTTTTGCCAGCGCAGGGTGATGAATCTGGCCTGCCTACAGGCCATAGGTTTAAAAAAAAAAAAGAGGTATAGCGGCTGATTTCTTTGGGGAGAAGGCAACTGTAGTTTGTCTGTGTCTTGATGTGTGTATCAAGAACAATGTGAAAAACGCAAATTAGACTGAGCTCCTCAGGGAACCCAGGCAATGAGGTGTCCTGTTGCTGCTGAAGTGCTCAGTCCAGGAGGGCTGAGGGTCTCCCGGGAAGGAGCAGGAGCAGAACTGGAGATGACTGAGAAGAGTTAGATCAGAAAATTTTTTTAATGCTCTGAGAGCTCAAGGTGCTTTCAGGGTCACAGCTTTGGCCTTAGGCACCTCATTTGCCAGTGAGGCGCCCAGGTCCTCTTTTTGGAACTGATTCTTCCTAAATTGAGAGTCTAAGTGCTGTAATATAAATAAATAATAAAATTAATAAAAATAATAAAATTCAGTATTAAAATTGCCATTGGGAAAACCAATAAAAGAAAAAGCCACCAACCATGTAATGGCTACTTTTAACCACTTAACATACAGTTTAAATCTCTAAAGAGGAATAATAATACATTTATTTCTAAAGTACCTGAAGTTGCCAAAGGCACTCAGGGTGCTCTGCGATATAAAACCGTTTCTAAAAATAAATTAGCACATTATAAAAAGGCTGTGTGTAGTGAGTGTACTTAGTGAGCGGGTGAAACGTTTCTGACAGAACATGTTTCTTTTGGAAGAGGTTGGTCTGCTCGAATCGAATCAGTTTGGGGGAGTTCCCAATGAGAAGGTAGCCAAGCGTTCCTGCATCTCTCTTTCGGAGATGCCAGCTGCGGTGCTGGAATGCAAGGCAGACGAGAGGAGGTGTTGCAGATGGAGCCCCTCAATTACTCTTCGCAACGCCGGGGATGCCCGTACGGGCTGTGCGAGCCCCAGCTCCTCTGCAGCCCACAACCACCTTCCTCTAATTCCTTCCAGAAGCTTCTTGCGAGAGAGAGAAAAGCCACCCGACCTCTCCAGCCCCAAGAGCAAGGATAAAACCAGTCCTTTTGCCAACTGAACTTCCCTGGGAATGCAGAAGGGCCAGGCTGCTCTGGGCGCTGCCGGCCGTGCCTGCGAGGCATCTGTCACCGGGCGAAAGCCCTGCGGGCCGGCAGCGATGCTCTTGCCGAGGGCGGCTTTGTCTCGCCGCAGCCAGCTGGCGAGGGCTTCGACGTGGGGCCCCGCTGGAAAGTGAAAAAATAAAGCCGGGGAGGAGGATTCCCGAGCAGCGGAAAGGGGAGAAGAGGAGGAGGGTTTGTTGTTATTTGCAGTGGCTTCGTTTGTACCGAAATTCCTTCCACAATGAGCTGCGTGTCTCCGGCAGCAGCTCTGGCCGGGATCCACGCGGATCAGCTGTTTGATATTTTTTACGAGCGTCTCCCCCTCCCGCCCGTCAGTCGGATCCGGGCCGCGGTGATGCAACGCTTCTTGGAAAGGCGCAGCCTCCATCCCAAGCAGTTTTCAGAAGTGCTTCTTTAGAAAGTTCGCTGTTTGAAACGGCCTCGAAGGAAACCGCGCTTTACTTTCATCTCTATCCTAAGGCCTAATTGAGTTGAATACAAATATAAACTTATAACAGACGTTTCGGTCGTTCTCTTTAGCTTGTCTCACAAAAAGCCGGTTTAATGATCTTTCTGAAGGCTGTTTCACTGAGGCAGCAGAAAGGCACCAGCTTTACATCATTACTGAATAGTGCATAAAGGAATTATTTAGCAAGATGTTCTGTTTGTTAATAGACCCAAATCACGGTTTCTTTTACCAAATACTGCTTTTATTTGAGGTCTTTGAATGAATTTCATTCAAACAATGCTAACATCTGATGATAAAAACCACTAATGAGAGGAAAATCATCCGCGGTTTTGATCTAGAGCTCTCATTAATTCCAAACTTTGCTTTTAGTTTGTTTTGCTGATCAAATCATTAGAACAGTTTTTATTACTGCTTTGGCTCCCTCCAAAGAGAGTTAGCTTTCCACGAGCTTAAACTCAATTCTCTTTGTTTCCCTTACACTGTGTCACATCACCCCGATGGAATGAAATGGTCCAGAAGGGGACTTCATCCCATGGCCAGGGAAGAGGGCCCCCCCCCCCATGCCAGACGCTAAGCAGCCAGCAAACCCGAGTCTGAGGTTTTCCCGTTTAGATCTTGGACCGTACACCTTAACTGATACCGTCTTTGCTTACGGGACGATATTTTTCCAGATGAAATACGGAAGAAAATGATTTGTCTAGGGACATTCAGCACTGCACCATGGAAATTTTTCCTCGATATGTGATGTTTTCAGTACTTGTTCATGCTGCTTCTTATACCTATTCGCACATGTTGTGCTGCCTTGTAAATTGTTATTTAATTGCTGAATAATTTTCTGCAGTAGTATCAAGCTGCAAGCTGTGCTTTCCCCCCCCCCCCCATAAAGATAAGAGCCCCAAAGTTTGAAGATCCCTGAAACTTTTTCGCAGTGCTTCAGTGCTTTCCTCACGCCCTTGGCCAGGAGCTTGAGCAAGGCTGGAGGTGCAGGCACGTTGCACCAAATACGTACCACCAGACATCCGATGGCGATACCATTCCCTAGTCAAATATTACCCATATATTATACATGAATCCTTGCATCCTTTTCCCTTACACAGCCAAAATTGCTTAGACCTTCCTGGGAACTTAAAAGCACTTGGAAAAAATCAGTACTATTAAAAAAGGCAAAACATGAAGGAGGGTTAAAACACCCCCCTGCCCTCCCACCACCACCCTGGGCTCGCCCATGGTGCAGTAAGACACGGGTTAGGCGTTCCAAGTGACTCCTCAAAACATTTGGCCTCTTAAATTGCCACTGCCCTGGAGGGCGGAGGCCAGGCCATTGTATTACTTGAAATTTATGAAGATTGATGAAGAAGGCAGACAACGGTTCTGTGTTAGGAGATCAGAAGACAATTCAAACCACATTAATGGCGAGAAATGGCAAAAATCATAAAAAATAGTCTCTGCAAGCATAAGGGATAGAAGTGAGGGGGTTTGCATGCTTGGGATGTAAACTAATTCACATTCTCTTGCACTGTCTCACAAGCTGAATTTTTCCTTTAATTCAGAATTGGCTTACTATATTATTTCAATATCAATAGCCATGTAGAACAGTGAACAAAATGCTGGGTTTAAGGCAAACAGGGAAAATAAATAGTGCTGCAAAATCAGCTTTTGCTGATGGTTCTCACCATTCACAGATCTTTCTGTATCAGTTCAGCAAAATTAATATTGTCTTAAGCACAGAGTCAATTTTATATATAGGTTGTTTACATTAGGAGCAAGCAAACGTCCTGTGATCTGCAGAGAAGAGGTATAATAAAAACAAAATTATACCTTTCAGACTTAAGTTGTGTGTTTGAGAACTGGCCTGTGGGAAGCGCTTGCCGTAGATCAGCGTTAGGAGCTCATTACCAAGGGACTGCGCTGACTCGTATGCTTAAGTGGGAAACTAAGATTCACGACGCTGTGACCCCAGCACTTGTTCTCCTTGTAGCATCTTCCACCTGGATAATTATGCTGCTCAACCTGTTCACTAATGGTCCAGGCTTTGCTGAGATGTTTGAGGAGCATAACCTTTGCCTGCCTTGGGCTAATTTTCCATCTCAAATTCTAGTGTTTATGGCCCTGGTCCTTGTCATACCTGAGTTTTTTCTGCAGTGAGAGGATGCTCTTCTAAGAGCAGGGGAGGTTTTTTGGGGTGCTCTTGTTGGAAGCCCATTCTGCCCAATGACCAGTGGTCATAGAGGTTTAAGCTCACTATCTAATGTGAAAGATTTTTGAAAATCTCATGTATTTGGCTAACAGTTTGTACTCCTGAGCACCTTGTTGAAGGCTGTGACCTCTTCTTTCAGTGTACTCCATTGGTCAGTGCCCTCAGAGTGATCTTCTGCCCTGCAGGAGACCCTGACAAGGCCCTGCGTACAACTCCAGCGAGCTTCTGCTCTCCGTGAGGGATTTAAAGGGGAATCAAGTCATGCATAGACTGACTTGAAGTGAGAGGTCTTCATTGGTGGGAATTCTATCCTACCCAAATTCCTTGCACTGGCAGATTTGCAAAGCTTAGCCTTAAAGGTACGTCTAAGTTTTATGTACTATTCCAGCTGAAGGGAGAAAAAAAGAATAAAGTTTCCTTTAACCTAGTTTACCCCAATGTTTTGCACGTTAAAGAAAAAAAAAGTAAAAAACTTTTGCATAAAAGTAAATAAATTCAAAAAAACCCAACTTCCCCAGAGGAGTGAAGCAGAAATCGGGCAGCGGTGGAAGCGAGCGCGCTCCTCTTCTAAAGCTGCTTTAGCTGCGAGGGGAGAGCTTAACCCAGAGCACAGTCGAAGGCAGCCCGGGCTCGGGCGTGCGCGGCTCAGCGCTTCCGTCTGGTGCTTCGTGGTTGTGTTTGTCAGGCTCAGAGCGGGTAAAGCTAAAACAAATAGTGGTATTCACTAGAGATTGATAAAATAGAGGTCACCTCTAGTAATATATAGTAGAATTATTCTCCAAAGAGCTCAATTTTAATTACATACTGGTTTAAGAGTATTACTTGCACAAAACCCTGCTACCTGTTTATGCTTCCAAAACCTAATGGAGTTATATTGAATAACTGAAAGGCCCCCAAATCACACTGACAACTTGTCTTCTAAACTCTGTTATGTTTTGTCTTAGCACAAGTGCCAGTGCTAAAGATTATTGATGCAACTGCTTGCTTTTAGATGCTGAATCACATTAGCCTCCCTCCTGCCCTCCTATTTCATTAAGAATCTGGCTGCAGATCAAAAAATGTAATGCCTTCTCCATGTAGGGCCCCATAACTTTCACAAGCCCTAAAAAACCCACTGGCAGTGCATTGATTTCTCTCTCTTTTCTTTCTTTCTCCTGCTCACTCTTGCTTGCTTTTGTTCTGTTGCTCTCTCTTTCACTCTATCTTTTTTCATTCTTTTTCTTTCGCTGCCTTTACTTCTCATGATTTCTCTTCCCCCCCATCTCTTTTTTCTTCTCTCTCTGTGTCTCTTTCTCTCTCTCCTTCTCCTCTCCTGCTTTTTTTCTCATGGAGTGGTGAGAGAGAAAAATAGAAGTAGGAGGAGGGCAAGAGGTCAGCATGTGAGGAATTCCAGTTTAGCAGACAAAGCCAAACGCTAATGTATGTCCATATATTGCATCTGATATTTTTATTATATCTGCTCAGAACAGAGTAATTGTAAGTTGTTATTTTGTTTTCCCAAAGGCTAATCTTTTTTTTTTTTTTTCCTTCATTACTGTCATCTTTTTTATAATTTGGACAAGCCAGTACTCAGTCAACTTAGTTTCATTCAGAAAAAAAATTCCTGTATGGAAATATCTCCCAAAAGCTCTGTCGGAGCAGAGACCAGCGGCTGACCTTTCTAAAACCAATGGGACTCATGCCAGAGGTTTCAATGGGATCAGGATTCATCCCGAGATTTTTGGATTCCAGCCAGGGGATTAGGTCCATCTGGCATGTAGGTGCTTCAGGAGATGTCCAGAGCTCTGCTCTGGGCTTCACAGCAGGCTCAGCTTTTAGCCCCAGACAGGGAATGCAACAGGACTGTAAGAAATACGAACTTATCCAGTTTTGTACGGAAAATAATTCTTCTAGATAACACTGAACAATATTCCTAGAATAACTCTTTGTCCCCGGAAACTAGGAAAGCCCCTTTCCCAGTGTCTCTGTTAGTGCCATGGAGAACTTCATCTTCTCCTGATTTGTGAGCTCATTTCCCTCGGGTCAGCTGATGGAGCTGAATCGGGCTGGACCAGCCCTGGCCAACTGGGTGGAGGCACTCGTGCCCAAAACCTTTCTGCCCACAGGCTAGCAATTCTTCCCCATGGGACTGCCGGTGGCTGGTGTTTTCTACGTATCATTGGCCAGCCAGGCTCTCTGCAAACAGCCAGTGCAAAGGGTTGTGCTGAAGGAGAACAGAAATAGCATGTTGAGACTCATTTCCTTTTTCTTCTTCGGTTTCCAAAATATTACTGTGTACACTGCCTTCAGTCCCCAGGTACCTGGGTCATGCAGAGGTGTACACATACCTGGATGCACAAACAGGAGTTGTACCAACACATGCACCGTTATGCCTTCTCGAATTGACTTGGTGCACAAATTTCTCCTGCTTGGGAATCTAGCTACCTCCCTCAAAACAGGGAAAAAAACCTTTTAAGTTACCTATAGATACAGTTTTAAGTTCTTGTTTTAATAGACGGATGCATCATTTTTTACAAGATCTTGAACTCAATACTTCCCCCCAAACAAAAGAGTCACTTGTGTATTCTCGCCGTACTTTTGCTTCTCCCTCAGCATCTCTGTGTGGCACCAGTTAGAGACAGAAACTGTCTCCAGCATCTACCATTTCACCAACAGTGGCATTCAGAGCTAAAGCAAATCAAAGTCTTTGCTGAAGAGAAGTCTTGCAGTCACAAAACCACCATGGTAATATCTTGATTTGTTGCTTGCTGATTTTAAGGAACATGTTTGTTTGTTTTTTGACTTATTTAGTAGTACACAGCCCAAGGCATTTGTTCGTGTAACTTTTAGAGTTGTTTCATTTGGAACAAGTTTCACGTAAAGATCATATTAATTAGGTCCTACACCTAAAGTTCATCTTAATTAGCATTGTTTTTTTCCCTGAGGTTCTAGTAATTTGTTAGAATTCAACATGGATATTCTGGAGCATTTACGGAGTGATAATTAGTCAACTGTTCTTACTTCCACTGCCTTTAACGTGAGCAGGATTAGGCCTGCAAACCACTGTGTGTAACTGGATATAACCATGGCGATTTCATTAAACATTTTAATAAATCTCTCTCACATAAATGCCCATAAATGCACACATGCATGTGCATATCCAATCCCATTTATTCTGAATAAGGAAAATAACTCTGCTGTAGCAGTTGTCTCTCATGTACCGTTTATTTTACCCATGTAAATGAATTTAGTTGTTTTTCATAACCATTCACAATATTCCACTTCATTTCACAACTAATTTCTGGGATTGGCTTGATAGTCAGCTATTATCTTTTTGGACATATGTACCTCCTTCGTATTTCTTGTTGCCATAGCTGAGCAAACAGTTGCTTGGTTCTTTATGTATTAAAACAAGTCCCATACCCTTAAACAGGACTGTACAAATAAAATAGGAAAATCTTTTAGTGGAACAAATGCTTCAGACTGAAGTTGTGCAAGGTTATGATTACCGCTGTACAAGAGCGGTATTGTATTGTTTGGAATTTATTTTTGCTGAGTAGGGAAAATTAGTTAAAGCACTGCAGAAACCCTGTAAAAGTAGTGTACAAAAACATGCCCTATGACAAAGCACAGACATTTAATACAGCAACATATGGCATCATATCTTCACTAGAATCACCCTGCGTAATTTCCAGGCTACTGTGGTACTGGGCTGTATAAAAAATATTAGGATTTTGTGTTTACATATGGGAAGTGCCACTAACTGTTATCACAAGTGCAGCAGCAACAGGACCTTTGGGCAGATTTCTCAAAGTGTCGGAGTATTTAAAATGCAGATGGATGCAGAGATCTCTTTCCAAAACCACTGCAGAAGTCTTAGTAGACTAAGTGGCTTTTGCAGCTCTGGACACCTTTTAGACGTCTTCACAAAGCCGAGCCTTGTCTGCAGATGTGTGAAGTGTCCTGCTGATTAAGTGCAGTCTGCAAGAAAGGTCTGGTTTTTGGTTTGGGGGATTTTTTTTTTTTTTTTTGCATAGTTTTGCTTTCAGTGTGAATTTTATATCTTTTCCTAGGTAGGCACTCAGGAGAAAGCAGATGATTTTCCTAGGCTCATTTCCAAATACCTGAGTTCTGTATCTCAAAGGGATTGAGGTGTCAAACCGAACTCTGAATGCAGGTGCCTAAGTCAGATTTAGTTTTGTCAGTTACGGCTGCTGAGAGAGGGTCAGATTCGGGATGACAGAATGAGACCAGATAAGGCTTCCTTCTGTGTGCGTCTGCACTGCGAGCAGGAGACTTATCGTCAGCCACCTGGAGATGTACTCAAGATTGCTTTGGTCTCTCTGCTCAAGTCACAATTGTATTTAGGATGCAGTGAAATGAGCTTCATCCCAGGCTGACAACAGAAGAATGTAGCCAGGGTCTCCAGAGAGCTTGTTTAGCCCTTGCTGAAGGCCATGTTCCTGATGCCTTTTCCATGATGGCTAAAAAAGCTGGCCACATTAGAGATGGTTAGTGTGTATTTACACATATTGTCACCTCCCCTCCTGACGGCACCTCCAGTGTGCCCTGCGGACGCGGGGAGGGAGCGCCCTGTCTCTTCCCCTGCTTCAGTGGAGCATGACCACTGCTGCATGGGGAGAAGGTGCTGCAGATGCACCCTGCTGCTCCCCCCGTGTCGCTCTGACCGAGGGCAACCACACGCTAACCACACTAACCACACGATCACTTTCCCATCCCTTTACGCCCTGTGATGTTTGAAATCGCTGTGTGTAGGAGGCTGCGCTTTTGTCTTTGCCGGTTTTCTGTCTCAGAAATGCCCACCTTGGCCATTCATGCCGCGGAGCTGACTGTTGTCATGTAGCCTTTTGCACGTTAGTTAATGAGGATCTTGCGTTGGACTTTCCAGGTGAGGTGTTAAGAACGTCGGTAGCGCTGCTGTAATGACCTTCGGAGTAGCGGGTGACGCCTCGCAGCTCCCAAGGCACTACTCACGTTTGCTGAGCCGTGTCACTGCACGGGGGGCAGACGCAAAAGGCACTTTTCAAGTTTCCCAGCTGTAGGCAGATTAGGAAAAAGGGAGAGGGTGATGTAGGAGAAAGGAACGAGGTGTGATCAAGGTGCAAACCTGAAAATAAAATCATAATTTTTCTTTTATTCTCGAGTTTAAATAGACTTGTACAGATGTGTAGTGCGAGGAGAGCACAGAATGCTAAATGTCAAACCTCTGGGCTGATGTACAAACTGAGATTCCCTCTCTGGTCTCAGCTATGTGATTCTGAGGAGGAGAATTTTAGGCACCAGGTAGGCTGCACGAGTGTGCTTCTCCTTTGGTCAGCAGAGAATTATCGTTTCTCTCACAACGAGGCATTTAGCTCTGCAGTTTATCGTGTCAAGTTAGAAGAAAATTCTGTGTTTTATTTAGTGACAAGTCATGTAATGACTTCTTAATTTTAAATGGTATTGCGGCAGTAGAGGTGGAACCTGGGTGGTGTTTTTCCCCCTTATAATACAACTTGAAAAGTCTCTTGACTGTGGTTAAAATGTCTGCACGGGTTTAACGGAGCTTGGCACACCTTTAAAAGAGAAGTGGGGGTGGCACCAACCCCGCTGTTTCCCATCAAAAGCCAAAAATGATGTAGAAAAGCCCCAGTCTCTATTCCAAAAGTGGGCGTGCAGCTGGTGCAGTTTCACCCTGACAACCTGGAGGCGGCACCGCTCACACCTCCTGGGGTCTGCCCAAGCCTTGGGGAAGACCTGACCGGGGAAAGCTGCTTTTGGCGGTTGTAAACAAGACTACACTTATGACTTTCCATTCCCAGTGCTGGAAGTGGAGCTGGTGTGGGGCACCTCCTCTTTTCCTCTACGTGGGGAATAGTTATGGGTATTCCTGGCCCTACCAGCCTGTTGGGGGGCGTTTGCTGGCTGGCGAGGTGCTGTAAGTTGTCACTGCTACCAGCCAAAGAAAATAAACCAGAATCTTGTGAAGACACTGTGGCCCACGATGCTTCTGAGGTATTTTGCAGATTTCAAAGCACTTGTCACCGCTGAGAGTAAGAGGCTGGATAGTTATCCTCAGCTTTCATAGATTTTTTCCTGTTTTAAACTATGATTTTCAGATGAGTTATTGCTTCCCATAGTGCCTCATGGTAATCTATTCATGTGATGCTGGCTCAAGACACTCTAGAAATAATTTATTCCCAGACATATTAATTTAAGTCTGTCTCTGCATTCACCTCACTAAAGCACAATCTACCCATGTTCCCTACGAGCTTCTGGAGAAAGAAAAAGAGTTTTCTGGCAGAGAGATTTGGACCCTTTCAGTAAGATTGCACTTAAACGCATAATATGGATTTCAGACGTGCGGACCTTTGAAGGCTGGAAATAATCAATTTGCATGACAAGATGGAGTCCTGGAGCTGGTACGCTGCTCCAACACGAGCAGAGGTGCTGCCTCCTGTAACCTAGCAGGCATCCTTGGAGAGAAACGCAGAGGAAAATTTTTGGCTAGACGATACAGGAGCAGTCAATGTGGTTGTAGCCATTTGGTCTGGCAGAGAATTTGTGCCACAGTCATTTTCCAGAAGCCTAAAGTGAAATCTCTTGCACAGCAACACTAAAATAATTACCCTAAGGGTAAAGGTGGCCAGAAAAAAAGTGACAATCTTGTCATCCCAGTTTAACTGAAAAGTGACAAAGTTGTCATTTCATTGTCATTTCATTTCACCTGTTTACTAATTCCTTCCTTGAGCGTGGCTTTATTCTGCCTAGACTTCTCCATAGAAAGCGATATCCATGGAAAAATTTATCCTCTGTTTACTTCCTTTTGCTTGCCTTGGTAATATAAATTTTAACTCTCAAAAATTTTCAGATGATATTAAGCATGTCAGCATGGTACGTGAAGATATAACTAAGAGTAATGGGATGAAACTGAGCCAAAGCAAATGTTGGCTGAATAGCAGGCGATGGTCTGTTACCGAGGGCTGCTAGAGGAAGGTATAGTTTCCCAAGGGAAGCGATGGAAAAACCATCACTTGAGATGTTTACAGCCAAACTGGACAAAAAATTGAAAAGTTTTCTTAAAGCATGTGAGGACTAAATGATCTAACAGGTCCTACCTCACGGCTGCCCGGCCGGGCTCGCAGAGCCCAATCTTGTACCTCCATGCACGCTAATGCAGCAGGAGGATGTTGTCAGGGTCTCTCGCTCTCTTTGTCACCCAGGGAGGTTGTCACGGCAGTCGTCTGGGTTCTGCTTGTGAACGTCGTGGCAGCCAGAGCTGGGTGTGCGACCCCTGGATTCCCCAGCTCCCCGCACCTCCTGCGGGGCTGGGGAGGCAGAGGGGCCCACGGGAACCCTGCCCCGGGGTAGGCACGGCGGACACCCCCACGCCATATGAGAAATCTGGGATGTTCCTGAGCTGAGAGCTGGATTTCAAAGCTCAAGACAAGCAACCCGTCCCATGCTTCCTCCACTGCTGTCCTTCCTCCTCCTGTCCCTCCTAACGCTGCGGCTGGACAGACAGTCAGGGTTGGTGGATCCCTAGCTCTGAACGTTTTTTTCTGAAACAGTGTATGTGACTCTCCGCTAGACTCTTCCATTTTAAACAACTTTCCAACTGAAATTACAGCAGAGATGAAAGCATTAAGCATACATCGGTAGAGTGGTTCCCGAATAATGAAAAATGCATAAGCCTAAGTCTTCCCCCCCCC
>VFFE01007257.1:1427462-1508346 GCA_008921705.1 Burhinus oedicnemus
TAAATTCCTAAATTCCATTTTCTTCTCTGGAGATTTACATACTGAATTTTTTTTTTTTAAGACAGAAGAGAGAGCTCTTCTTTAGTGGGTGGGTTTTGTGCTGAATGCAGCTATGTGACGCTTCCCTCCCACCCACCACCCATAAAAAAAAAAAACCAACCGAGCATTTCTCCAGCGTAACAGCAGATAAGTAACCAGCCTCTGAGAGGTAAAAGCAAACCCCTCCCAGCCCCTTAGGAAAGGTAACCCCTTTTGGAGGGAATTTTGCTGAGCTCCCTGGTTAAAACCCCTCTCAGCAGCCAGCCGTGCTGCTGACACAGAGAGCTGGAGCAGTAACAGCTCATCTACTCAGCACCTGCCAGTGAACACTTGTTTCTGCCAAGAGTAACTTGGTACCAACTTCAATAATATCACAATGCGGTATTTAAATAATTTGACAAGGCTATTTGGATAACTACCAGGAGTTGCTCAAGTCAGTAATTTTCCTTTTGGGAGACTAAGTTAGGATCTGCATTTTCTCAAACATAATATTGCCTCGTCCCATCGCTGAAAGAATTTTAAAGCATGAGTACATATATATATACATATATTAAATGGCGGGGTTTAACATTTTGGAAAACAAAAGGCTGATAGCGAAGTCCAGAGAGAGTGGGTCTGCTGATATCCCCCTCCACCCGCCAGACCCTGGAGCCGTCCTCTCCCGCTGTCCTCCACCAGACCCGAAAAGAGCCTGTTATCTGGGCTGCGTGTGGACTGGTTGAGGTTTTTTCTCTTCAGAGCCAAACCAGTGGCTCCCTAGGCCATGTCTTGCTTTAGAATCATAGAATCACCGAATCACCGAGGTTGGAAGGGACCTTTAAGATCATCGAGTCCAACCATCAACCTAGCACTGCCAAAACCACCACTAAACCATGTCCCTCAGCACCATGTCTACCCATCTTTGAAGTACCTCCAGGGGTGGTGATTTCACCCCTTCCCTGGGCAGCTTGTTCCAATGTTTGATAACCCTTTTGGTGAAGAAATCCAATCTAATCTCCCATTTAATTCCTCAACAATCTGTTCCAGTGTCACCTTGGGAAGGAGCTCCCAGGGCTGAAGGTTGCTCTGTGCCTCATGTGCTGTTCACACCACGTCCAGGTGACTTGCACCTTACAGGCTGAAAAATGCAGGTCTAGACCAGAGACTAGAGAATTCTAACACCGGGCCTTGATATTCTCCAAAGGTTACTTTGCTCGGAGTTTGCACTGCGTACGGACGTGTTTGTAGAGGGGAGTATTAAAATTTCCCTGTGTGTTTAAATGGAGATGATTTAGTTACTAGACATGGCTTTGCAGTTGGGACCGTGGAATATTTTGTAATCTGTTAACAAAAAGATCGGTTTCATCTGTGTTAGGCTGGCAGAAGCCAGCCCAAATGAGGCTACGAGGTCGTGATTCTGATTGCTTTGCAATGAATTTTTCTGATTTGAGTGTGTCGGCACTGATGGCGTTCAGAGCATCCCGGTCCATAGCCTCACGTTCCCCAACTGTCCGGATACGCGCGTGATGGATCTCGTGTAAGCTGGTTGTGCGTTCCAGCTATGGCACCAGGCTATTAACCTCTGGGTATTTGCATTATTAGTCAGTTTTCTAAATCCTTGGAGTTAAGTACAGAGACAGAAAAGATTTTCCATTTTGTTGGAGCTTGAAGTTGTCTGGTATGAATTTTATAAAGCACTCAAAATGCTTCACTTTCAGCCAATTTGCTACTCTGGCTATATTCTGTCTCCTATCTTCACAGAAAATTACTTGCTGCCAGCTAAATACAGTGTGTTGATGACCTATTAATTCATGACATGCATTTGGAGCTGGGAACAAATTTATAAACAAACTTTAAGTTCTTTTCCCCTTGTGAATTGTACCAGCATTTGTTTTAATTTCCCAGTAGTCATGCTTAATGTGTCAGAAGCTATGTTCGACTTCTTGTTTTCCTCCAAAAAGAAGGAAAAAAAAGGAGAAACAGCTAACTAAAGTTCAGCTCCTGTCAGGTATTATGAGCAACACTTTGAAATGAGGTATGAATCCAAATAAAATATTTTAACTATGGAGTATTTTACTAAAATCTGGAGGAGAAAAGGTTTACTTACTAAACAATCACTTGAGCTGTAAACCTTAAAGTACTCACCAAGGTCCCTTAAAGTTAAACAGAAAAGAAATATCTATCAGCACATTTTAACAGAAAGCAGAAGTCCTCACTAGATAGTATACCAAAAAAAAAAAAAAAGCACACAGCTTTTAAAGGTACTTTTCTCAAGTGATGCAGGAAAAATTCCTCGAGCCAGTATGGAAATTAATATAGCTGAAGGTAATCTAAATTGTTGGCATTCATTTGATGCTACAGCAATCCTGGGACCAATCCTGGAAACCCTACTTCAATTAATGTTACTAAAGTCAACAGAATTCAATGCAAGAGCGTAGCTCTGCGCTGGCAGCGGGACAGCACAACGGGGCGGCCTGGGGGCTGCTGCTGGGGCTTGGGCTGGTGGCTCCACCATGGTCCTGCTCCTGCCCTGGTTCCCCTGCTCCTCTTGCGTCCAGCCCTGTTAAAGATGGTTTTCTCCTCCTGCAGAGGTCCTGATCGTTTGCTCATGGGCCATGTCCTCCACCAGCTTTCCAGGAGGTGGATTTGCCATATAAGAAAAAACGTCTGGAGAGAAGGGTTTTTCCAGGCGGTTCAGTGACTGAGGGTTGTTCTCTTGCTGGACCCACCAGTGAGTTGGGGCAGCTGTTTCACAGCTGGAGATGAAATGATGTTTAGATGAAGACTGGTGTCTGGGGCACATGGGACACGAGTAGGTATTTGGGGTCCTTTAAGTGGATTTTGATGCTGAGGTTTATGTAGTGCAAAAAGTGCTGAGGGTCAGCCCCCGCCACAGGGACTTAAGAGCCAAAGCACATTTTTAGCTGCCAAAATCCAGCATTTAATCAATCCTCTGGGGAGATTGAGCCTTTTGTCCAAACCCTGCTTCTGCCAGAGGAGCATCATTAACAAAACACAGTAGGTATGGTGTAAAAGACAGAAAAGCTCTCTTTTGTTCTGGTTTTCATTTAAAAAAATATATACTTTCTCAAATCCACTCAAGGGATTCATGACTCATAATTTTGAGGGGAAGTACACCCTTTTCTCTATTTTGTTGCAGGCCTTGAAGCCCCTGTGGGAGCTGAGCCAAGCCCTGCATATCTCCAAGGCATTTCACACCTGGCAGTCCACAGCGTGTCCTGGCCCCTTCCATGGGACCTCTCTGTAGGTCCAAACCCATGCACAGAGCAGGACATACCAAAACTCAAAGGGAAGGGGTAGAGACAAGCACTGAACGCTGGCCACAGTGATACCTATGTTTCTACCTCATAACTTCAAGAGCCACAACTGTGGCTCTGTGGTTCAGAGCCACGTTGACCATTTTCTGGCTGTTTGCAGCCAGATTGATCAGCAGAGACTGAGCCTTGGTATTTCTGGACCAGCTTTCGCCCACCAGTCTATTCCCCAGAGTCAAGGAAATACTCCTCTTGCAGCAGAGCTCATGGCACATCCGCGCTGCATTGCTCCAGCTACACAATGAACTCCCATGAGGGCCAAAGATTTAGCGAGCAGAGTTGATTTTTTATGAGTTTGTCAAACTATTTGTTGTGAATTGTATTTGTTAGGCAATTAGCCCTGGTTGCAACCCTCTCCAGGCTTCTCAGTATTGCCCGGATGGTTGCGATAAACAATTTCCAGCCTATGAATTGTTTTGGGAGGGGATCACTTTGAATAGCCCTGTGTTGTCTGAATGTTTTTTAAAAGTCAAATGGTATCACTGAAAAACTGCCTGCATTTAAAAGTGAAATTTTAGCACTTTCGGGGGGAAGAAAATAAGTCTGCCTTCAGTTTTTTAAAAAGCAGCAGGAGGTCTTGTGAGGATTGTCAGAAACTGTTTTTAATGGCCAGCCACCTACCCACTTACTCTACCAAAAAAAATTGCAGATCATTTCTTTATTTCCTCTCTTGACCGTATTCTCCATCCTCTCTTAGGAATTAATAAGGCTCATCTGTACAAAGTAGAAAACTCTCCAGGCAGTTCATTCTGCTCTGCTGCTGCTCGCTCAACTATATTTCACACGACAGGCGCCCATTGCTGTCCTGTTTCTATCTATCAACTTTTTCCTTTGTTACAATTTGTCGTGAGTCCACCCTCAGTTATTAAATCACTGAATCATTCCCTCTATATGTTAATACCAAACTATCTGAAAGGCTAAAAAGAAAAAAAAAAAAAGCCGGTAGTGCTCAGTCTGTCCTTCGAGCCTTTGTTAGTTATGGGTGAAAACAAGCCCCATCCCAGCCTAACCTTTGTGCTCTTGAAAACCATCCCTGCATTCCCCGAGCCGCCTACGCCGCCGCTGTACCGCCGCCCGCGGTCCTCCGGGGAGCTGTCAGCGTCCTTATTCATTGAGGAGCCCAACTAATAGGAACCATCCACCTGCTCCAGGGTGACTCCGTCTCTCCCCACTGCGATGCTTGCCGGGATGTGATCCTTGCCTGTTGTCATGACCTTGTTTTATTGGATGTTCTAATAGAAGCTGAAATGGATATTAGCTGTAATTACTCATTCCGCAAGATTCTGTAGGTCACTCTTTGTACCAGAGTTGAGAACCTTCATTGTCTACATTGCTTAAATTACTGAACATTGTGCCATCAGTTCTGAATTAGTGCTCATTAATGAGCCTGTGGTTCGAAAAATTCCCTATTTATTATTCAGAGGCCAAGTATAATTCAGGCAGCTGCAATGCAACACTACTTGCTTGACTTTTGATCTGTGATGGAAAGGCCTGGGTTTGGTTTTATGTAGGGTTTGGCGGGGGTTTTTTTATGCAGGAGGGAGGCATAGAGCAAGCAAAGAGGAATAGGTTTTTTTTCCCTCCTAGCCTGAAATCTCTCTCTTAGGTACCAGACTCTTTAGAATAAAGCAAACCCTCTTTTTTTTTTTTTTTTTTTTTTTTTTGGATGGACTAATATCTACTCGGTTACTGAGTGGATAATTCCAAGATCATATTAAATTTCTCTATAATCCCGGAGATGACTGGCCGCTGTATTAACCCCCTGCATGAAACACTCTCCTCCTCTGTCTCTCACTTTCGCACCTGCTCCTTCTCCGCTCTTCCTCTCTCTCTTTCTCTCCCGAGCACACAAATCCCAAGCGTTGACGCATCGCCGCAGACTGCTAGTCCCCGCTATTTTAAGCTGTAATTATCTCCTTTATGTTTTCTAACACTTCTCCAAAAGGTTAAGTAGCACCGACTTCAGCGTGCAGCGCAGCTGAGTGGTACCCTGTGAAGCCGGTGCTGACAGTGCGGTGGGCCCATCCCCGGTGGTCAGAGGACGGGCGTCACCTGCAGCAGCATCCCTGGCCAGTCCTCCCCGGGGACACTTTGGTCCCTTCCCTTTGCACCCTCTGGCCCCACCAGCGGTACATCGGGCTGCAAACAACCTCATGGGAAAAAAATAACATTTTGGGGGGGGTGAAGAGGAATCCGGAGGAGTAGGATCTTATTTCCTGCAGGGAAAAAGGGAGTGCCTGAAGATGTTCAGTGCTCTTTTGGGGGTTTGCTAATCGATGCTGGCAGCACCCCGAGGGCGAGGGAGCCAGGAGGGAGCAGGCACCCTCCCAACGCCGCCGCTGGGCTCCGCACAGCAGACCGTTCCCAGGGATCTGCGGTTTATGACTGAGCATTTCTTGTGTCAATAATTAACAAAAGTATCAATGTGACAACAGCAGGAGTGGAGATAAAGCTGGGTCTAAGACTGTAATGGCTTAAAGGAGCACATCCTGTGGGTATGCCAACAGACCGTGGGGCTGTCGTGGTTTTTTCGCACGTGGGGGGTTTTTTTTCATGTTTTTGAGAGCAAAACCAGCACTGGCTGGCTGGTATTATGCTGCCTTTGAAGCAAGACTAATGCTTTTTGAAAAAAAAAAACAAAATACCAAAACCTAGTTTGGTGGCTTTTGAAATCAGACCTATGAAATTTCCACTACACAAACCCCAAGAATATTTAATAAAATGGCCAAGGTATCCAGAGTTTCTTCTCGCCCTGCTCTGGCAATACTAGCGCTATTTTTCACCAGTTTTTGACTTGAAAATGGAGCACGCTTGTTTTCTTGGCCAAATCACCGTTTTGTTTAGGCAACATTTCACACATAATTATCTGTGGGGAATGGGGAACTTTCAGAGGAAAAGTCAAATTAGCAATTTTAATGCTAGAAAACTCTTGAAGAAGTGCAGCCTGCGTAATTGATAGAGACCTAATCTTTACAAGTTATAGCAGTCTTTGAAGAGTCCCCAGCATATTTAACTTTATTCTGTAATTGTATGCTCGGGCTCTGAAGATATCTTAAGACTTGCTATTTATCTGCCTGGTGAGGCGCAACACTTTCTTATTAAAAACATATCTATCATGGTTAATGACTTGATTTTTTTCCTTTAATACAGTACAATGACAGGTGTAAAGAGAAGATGAGCATCAGATGCTTGAGCAATATGCTCACTGTTTCAAGACGCCTTGAACATCAGCATTCCTTCATGGTGCCAGAGGAAAAAAAAAATACGCTACACAGATTACACGCTTGTGTTAGATAGAAAATAGTACCATTTGCAGTTTCAGTTAAAAGCATGTTGAAGTGCATATGGAAAATACCATTAGGAGGAACTCCAGAGCGCCTGAGTAAAATGGGTCATTAGGCTTTCGTTTGTTGGAGAGTGTCTCCCATCTGACAGTGCAGAATGGTAGCATTTTTAGCAGCTTATGTTCCCAGTTACATTAAACAGACAAACAGATTGACTATTTTGCATTTCTCATTTGACAACAGCTTGTCTTCATTTGCAGCACACTGGTGGCTGAGCTGAAAGCATGGCGGATGAGTGTATCCAAGGTCCTGGTTTTGAATAACAGCAGATGCCAACGTTTAACTTCAAAATCAATCAATTCTTTTTCCTGCGTACGGATAAAAGGTCTAGTGAAGTGCCTGAAGGGGGTTTTCTGCTGTTTACAGCTGAAAATATATTTAAAAAAAAATTCATTACAAAACTTTTTGCCAGAGATGCGGACGCTGGTGATTTTATGAAAGTAGGTATGCGAGAAAGTGCTTCTAATTGCGGGGTACTGAAAACATTAGGTGAGGCCTATTGGAGCTTCATCTTTCAGATTCACCTCTGGAGAAGTGCTTGACTGCTGTCAGATCTTGGGTCAGACAACACTGAGCTGACTCTGGGTCATCACCCACTTTCCTGCCTAGGCTTCTCCACCCCACCACCAGCGAGTGCAGGAGCTCCCGATCTGAGACCACAGGAAGGTTATAAATTAATTGTTGAGATTCCTGGAATATTTGGCCTGAAACCACTGTGGCCTACAAATGCTTCTCCTCTACGAGGGTGGTTGAGTGGAGAAGACTATGGTAAAATGTACATGGGGGTCAAAATTGTTGAAAACATCTCATCCTGAAAGGCAGCTGAAGCAGGCTTGGAGCCTCAGCTTCTCGGGACGGTTGTGGTTCTGCCCCCATACAAGTGCAAAGCGATGTGATCTTTGGAGGTGCAAAGAAGCTCAGTGTCTGCTTATCTTCCAGCGATGCACAACCAAAATACAGAAATAGAGGCTGACATTTACCAAGTATCCATGATTGAGCTCCTGGTAGAAATGCAGTGGCAGTCTGCATTTCCTTTTGAAATGGAGGGGTGGGATGGATTGCCTCCCCGTTCACCCACCTGGCAATAGGACTCCCTGATGAAACTGTAGGATGCTCTCGGGTGGGAGCAACATCCATCCCTTATCGGCAAGATTTAGCACTGTCCAGATAGTATGAAAGATTCACGAGGTAGTAAAATGTGAGCGGTATAAAGCTAATCCCAGTGTCTGGAGCATTTGGCAGGGGAGATGTAGGTCCGATTACAATGTGAATTGTAAATCCTTCTTCTTTTAAGTCAAATTCTCCTCCAATAAGAGAAGCGTTATTTTCTGCCCAGTAGCAGAAAAGACAACCAAACCCAGCAGCCTGTGCTGGGTGAGTTCCATCGTTGTCTTGGGAAAGCAAGGGAGCAGCTTCTCTTGCTACTTTTTGAGAGGTTTTGAGGGCACTACTGTAGGTCCCCATCTTCAGGTGACGGCTGGGGACATGAAGCCTGAGCTTCAGAGGTCCAGCCTAACCAACTAAAAGCAAAATGTGTAAGGCAAAGCAGTCTTCAGCTTTTCTTATGCAGCTGGCTGAGTAGCACAGGGTTTGGATCCCAGGTCTCCCAAAGCGCTGGGTGACCCTAGGGGCTCGACTCCATCTTCTGATTCCAGGCAGTAAAAGCTAGACATGACGATGTGCAGCACTGAGCCTCTTCATCTTTTTTTTGGATTTTAGCCTGAGGTCAATGATTTTCTGCAGCCTGAGGGTGACAGGGAGAGTCTCCAGGGACTGATAGTACAGGGACATGCAAAGCGCACCGGTGACATCCTTCAATGCTCTTGCTGAAATGGTGTCCTTCTCCCACAAGAAGTTCAAAGGTTTTGGCAGCTGCAAACAGCCACCAGTTAAGAAGCAACCCAAAAGGTGGTGGGAAGAAACCTTGGCCACTGAAATATTTATTTCTTGCTCTCACCCCGTCTCCCTGAAGATTTCCCTCTTTAGCAGCTCAGATCACATACACAGAGTAAATACTGTTCAGAACCCTGAATAACACCTGCAGCCAGAAATCCCTCGTTAGAATAAATGGTAGGTTTTCATCCAGGTTTTTCTAGCCATAGCGGAGAAACAATTTCTTGATTTTGTTTTTATCTAAACATGCTGATGTAGAGCATTCTAAAATCCTTTAGATAATGTTTAGTTTGATGCCAGGTCAGTTATGTTAGACTCATATTTGAAGATCTAGCTTGGCAGTGCAGGGAATGTCACAAGAAAAAGTAATTCTGAATCTGAAATAATTTTAGGAGAACACATCTGGGAAAAGAACCGTTGGTACCTAAAACATACAGACAAGCCCTTCTGCAGAGCAGCTAACGTTTGCCACACAGGCACATCTGGTACCTATAGCGAGATGAAAAGTCGATCCTACCTTGTAATTTTCTAAAGCAGTTTCCTTTTTTGCAGTTTAGCTCATCACATGTGAGCACGAACTAAGGCTTATTGGATTGATCTCACCTAATGCTACCACACCACGTCCACATGGACTTTTTCTGCGCTAGGTGTGATGATCACCCAGGCGGCCGCGTGCATCTCAGACACACTGGCTCAGGTCCAGGCTTCCTTTGGGTCCCCCACCCGCCCATGGTCTGAGCGGTGATGCCAAGGGCTCCGCCAATAACACAACTGGCGCTGATTTGCTAGGGCTTTCACGTGAGGAGGTAAATGCTATGGACGCTTGGTGGCCCGTAAGAGGCAGTGAGGGTTGACAGTCGCTAGCTAGCCCAATAGGCTTGGGAATTATTGCAACGAGGGATTTTCCAAATGTCTGATTTCTCCAAGCTGCCAACTCCTGCACAGCCAGAACAAGGCCCAGCATCAAAAAGGCCCCTTATCCTTCTCCTGCAGCAGAGTTTTGCTTAATATACTCCATTATTTGCTCCCTGATAACCGCGTCTCCCTGCCCATTCTGCCAGATTCGCTTTAACCAGCCTAGCAAGCCACCAGCGTACAGTCAGCACGTGGCTGTGTAATGGGCTGGAGAGCCATTCCCGTTCGACTCCTGTGCACAGAGAGGCACGCACGGGGTTTAGTCTTGCTCTCTGGAAAGCCAGGCTTTCTCTGCCGCTCTCCGCTGGAGTATGTTTTGTTCCATCTACTTCAAGTATCTCGAGGTTCCTGCAGGATCGCCTCTTGTTGTGACTGCATTTAATCCTCCGTGCTTCTGTCCGTTCGCGATTTGATGCTGGTGTCTGCAGTCTGTCGTTATTAAGCATACGTAGTGATTAGAAGGGAAGAACAAGAGATTAGAGGAAGCCAAGAGCTGTCTGAGGCACACAGGGGAAAAAAAACCCAAAACAAACGAAGAAGGAGAAAACACTTTCAAGGCCACTGGAGTAGGAGAGGTCTCAGCATGTGGGTAAAAGACATAAGCAAGTAAAAAATTTGACAAAGGCCATTGCTTGGGCTGCTTGTTTGATTGTTTCACAGTAGAGAGAGCATAATATTGATTCCAAAAACGCTGCCTGTCCTTTTACCTAGAGGTACGTATTTTGACAGTCAAAAGTGTAGAGCTTTTTTGACAACAGCATTAAGGAATAGCTATGGAAAGTACCGCAGCTCAAATGACCATGTTTTTCTTTCTTCTCACTCTTTTTAAAAAATTGTTGCCGTTGCTAGGACATGCATTTAGAGCTCTTTGTTGTCTTAATGGAGACTGAAACATGTGTAGAGTTTGGCGTTTGCTTTTTTTATTCATCAGCTGAATAAAAAAGCCAAGCAGACAAAGCATTTGTAGTGCAAGAGTGGAGTGCAAATCCCTCCCTGTAAGCTGAACAAAAAAGCTCATTAAGAGGAGGTGGGATTTCCTGGTCACAGCTTTTAACTAAAGGGCAAAGGTCTCCTGTTAAGTACCATACAGTCTAAACAGGGCTGCGTAAAATTATAGGGGGGGTAGGGGTGGGGTGGGGGGGAAGTCAAATATTTGTTCTTAATTCTCAAGTTAGTTTATCCAGAGTGGCAACCAGGGAAGTGTTGGGAATGATTAAATGGCTGCATTGAGGCTACAAATTGCTGCTACTTGCTTTTGTAGCTGGACTTGTTGCAGTTGAGTGATGTCGCCCATCAGTGCATTGTGTGCACAGTAAAACAGTCGAGCAGTGACAGATAGACTGAAACTCGGAGCTACTCCATCACCGCTGAAGGATCCTGCTCGCTGGGAATTGAGAATGAGCACAAGCCACGCACGCTGCTCAGAAACAGCTGCTTTCACTCCAGCCCAGCTCCTCAGCTGGCCGGGGCAAGCAGCGACCAGTAAATACGCTTTATCTCTGATCTCACCGGGGAAGAGAGCCAAACAAAACACAAGCAAAATAAATAATTTGGCAAAACGCTCTACTGATAGGTCTGGATGCTCAGATTGTAAACTTCCCAGCCAGCAGCGCACGATGGCAAGTGAGAAGATGACTTGCAAGAAGAGCCTGAGGTAGACGGTGCTGGGGACCCGCTGGAAATGTGCACAAACTGCCTTGACAAATAGGTGCTGAGACAGCAGCTCAGTCCACCCTTGCCGCGGCTGCAGGAGCAGAGCAGAACCTGTACCGTCAGGACCGCTTTGTACACTGCTTTACAAATGCTGCGTCTCCCAGGCAAATGCTCCTGCAAAAAAAAAAAAAAAAAAAAGGTGAGAAAAGGTGATCTCGGAGGTACAGCCCAGGGCAAGGGCAGAAAGAGCCTGAGGAAGTGTGAGCATCCTTTGGGAAAAAACCAAGGTGCTGGCCAAAGCCTGGTGGGAGCGTTTCCCTGCTGTCCTTAGCTCCTGGAGCGCAGCTTCTTGAGGGCAAAGGGCTTTACCAGCGGGATGGCTTGGGTGCTGCGCTGCGTTTCCCACCGACTCATCTAGGAACGGGCAAAAGTGTCTCTTAAGAGGAGCTCTGCCCAAATGTGTTCACTTCCATGTTTCACGATCTCACTCTGCCTGTCCACGAAAGGGCAGGTCCCTCCGCCACCACTGTGATGAAGGAGAGGGCAGGAGGGAGAGGGAGAAACATCCCCAGCATCTTCTCCCCACTCTGTTTCTGCCCGTTTCCTTCTGTGGTTTCGCACCTCTGTTCACTGGCGGGCTGTTTGCTAGTGCATTTGGGTGGCTGTTTTGCTTGCTTTGTTGATCGGAAAAGACGACAGACAAACGTAGCCATGTAGATACGAAGGTTTAGAAGACTCAGTTCTGGGAACAGGTTTATTTTGGGCTGGAAAATAAATGGAAATTTAGTTTATACAGATTGTTCTCACTAACTGTAGAATCAGCAGATTTTGTGTATGAGTTCGTCATGAAATTGAGATGGCCGAGGTTTAATATACATTGTGAGCTCTAATTGAAGGCATTAATTAACATTAAAGCCAAATTCTTCCAATCTCGTGCTAAACAGAAATCAGGGAGAAGCAGGTAAGCAGTGTGGATATCATTTGGCATTCTTTCTGAAACACAGATTAGCATTTAGAGTCCAATCCTTTGCAAAAACTCATTAATGGGCAATTAATTATGCTTCATAATTTGCACCCACACCTAACTATGTGCAGAACAGTAGCAGCTGCATTGGTACAAAATCAAAATAAAATGAAACCACACCAAAGACAACAGTTGTGCCAAACAGAGCTTGAACGTAGATCTCTCTCTACTGATGTCAGCTCCCTGTTTATTCGGATAATTAAATCTATCCTGTGGAAGGCCTAGAAGTACCTCAGCACGAAGTTATGAACTCTCCCCTGTAATTGTTTCAGTTTGAGAATGAATTTCAGTGCTTCTATTTTTGTACACGTTCTGTTTTTAGTGATAAGCAAAGATGGTTGATGACAGGCAGGTGCGTGCACTACCGTCCTTTTGCTCTGAGCATAACTGCTTTTAATAGGAACAGCCCACTATCAGGACGTCGAGTATTGAACAAACAAGAAACTGTCGAGTTAGGAATGGTCCCATTCTAGAATTAAGGGCTTTTTTAACTTTAAAAAAATGGTGGGGGTTTTGAGCAAACCTGGCTTTTTATTTGCCTTCTTTTTGGCTTCAGGTGGAAAAAAAGGCAGAAACCTGAACGTCAAAGAGAAACTCAGAAGGTGAAAGAACCCATGTGAACTGAAACCAGAAACAGCTCACACAAACCTGCTGAGAAACAAAACTGCCTTTGCTTAGCCATATACCATTGTCATTTTTTTTTGTTATTTATTTGTATCTCAGGAGCTTCAGGAAGCCCAAATCCTTGCAGTTTGTTGGGTGCGTGGAAGTCAGATTGTGAAGGAGAGAGGGAAAGGGGAAGAAGAATATCAAGGAGAGCTAGAGAGAAGCTGCAATGCAGCAGGCAAAGTGGAACAACTCTTGTATTATGCTGCTGTAAACAGGAGGAGGCTGAGAGTGGCTGTGTGACCCAAGGGCATACAGGATGTCTGTTAGGGTTGGAAAACAAACATGGGTCTCCTGTGTGACCCTGCTGAAAGTGGCTTTTGAACTCAGGTACTAAAGAGAAAAGGTGCGGGTGTTAGAGCAGTAGACCACACAGAAACAAGTGTTGGTGCAACCAGCTCACCAAGGAAATAATATGGTTCTGACGTGAACTAGTAAGAGAACAAGGATTTTTGAGGAGAAAGGCTTTGGTGAAAAGCCTCCAGTCCTGGGCAGGTAAATGAATTGCACTGAAGGCGCAGCACAAGCATCTTGCCAGTGGGAAGGGATGGAGGAGTACTCACTAACAGCAGCGTGGAGGCTGGGGGTACACAGCTGGATGGCAAGAAAGGTCCTCCAAACCTTGAACTGAAGCTGAAGACTTCGTATTTTGTGTCCTCTTTCTTGAAATAGGAAGGTGTAAATGTTTGACCATCATTTATGATGATCACGTTATGGACACTAGAAAAAACATCCAAAAATCCCTCTCTTTGGGTCTAATGTGGTTTGTACTGCCGAGGCAACATGTTTGTGAGGAGCTGGCCATGCCCACTGGTGCCAAGCAGAAGGTCCAGCCCTGCAGGCGTTGCCCCCAGGGAGTAACAAACCTGTGTTTGAGGACAGGCTATGAGGACAGGCTGAGAGAGTTGGGGTTGTTCAGCCTGGAGAAAAGAAGGCTCTGGGGAGCCTTATCTTTCCAGTATCTGAAAGGGGCCTACAAGGAAGCTGGAGAGGGACTTTTTACTGGGGCATGTAGTGATAGGATGAGGGGTAATGGCTTCACACTGGAAAAGGGTACATTTAGATTAGATCTCAGGAAGAAATTTTTCACTCTGAGGGTGGTGAGGCACTGGAACAGGTTGCCCAGGGAAGCTGTGGAGGCCCCATCCCTGGAGGTGTTCAAGGCCAGGTTGGATGGGGCTTTGAGCAACCTGGTCTAGTGGGAGGGTCCTTGCCCATGGCAGGGGGGTTGGAACTAGATGATCTTTAAGGTCCCTTCCAACCTAAACCATTCTATCATTCTATGATTCTATGTTCAGCTTAGTGCCCCAACCACACTAGCAGGATCCATTTCAAGAACCTTTGCAGAAGATCTTGAGCCTTCTGAAGGTGCTAGATAGATGAGCTGAGGGGCTAGAGGAGCCAAATATCTTACCTTGCCATGTTCTACCATCATCTGAGAAACCGAAGTGCACCAATTTGGGGGTAGTACCTGACTCTCTCCAAGTGCAAGGGGCAGCAGAGGCTTTCATCTCTGCTGTGTTACTCAGCAGGAGATGCGCATTTTGAACACCTTGCAAGGTTGTGAGCTGACATAGCTCAGGGAAACCAAACCATGTAGTGCCAGTGATTCTTCTTAATAAACATGAATAATTCTGAAAACTAATTCACTGAATAAAGAAATCCAAGAAGATAGGCTAGATAATTTTTGGACATGAGAGAGAGTTCCTGATGGCTCCCTCAGGTAATAACGAAGGAACAGATATGATCAAAGGCTGTGCTGTCTTCTAGAGCCAGAGCCAGTTACATCAACCTACTGGAAAAACACAAAGTAGGTAATCAGCGACCCTTGAGGAAAAAATTCATTTTTACAGCATTCAGCTACTGACTTATTTTTAAGAAAAGGAGATTAAAAATTGGAAGAGGGGAAAGTTTTTGAAAATATTTGAATTATTTATTAATTACTAATTATTTTACTAATGTCTTGACCTATAACTGATTGATCATGCACAGTGTGTGCGTGGCGACGCTTGAGTTTGCACCCATGTTGGTTCTGTGGAAAAGGGCAACAAAAGGCATCTTACAAGCACGTGGCAACTTTCATCCTAACACATTTTTATAAGCTGCAAGTGAGATCATCCTCTTATGGAAACCAAAGGGTGTTTTGTAAGGGACTTCCATGGAGAGTGTTTTTCACTACATATGTATTTCCCTCTTTAAACTGGAGTGACAATGTTAAATTTTCAGCTTTTCAGTGGTGGCAGGGGGCTGCCATGGATGGACATCCACGTCTTGGCCTTATTCACCCATCACCCTTTGGCAGCTGCACATGTCCACTTGCCACCTCCACTACCTGTGCGAGCAGACCCTCGCTGACTGGCTCACATCCCGGACAGGCATTGCAGGGACAGCCAGACCTGACAATGGTAATAAATGTGGTTTCATGCTACATTTCTGCCTGCCGTGTCTGGACTGCAGAACGGGTCTGAGTGGCTACAGAGGGCTGCCTGTAGGCTCCTTCCAAAGCAAAAGTCTGAGGAGCTGGAAAGGCACCTGCCAGCTCCTCCTCCTTTCTTGTTCACCCAAGAGAGTCAATGCACAGCTCTTTATGGTGACCTTGCATGGTGCCCTTGCAGGGTAGGTTCTTCCTCAGCCCTTGTTGAATAACTTTGGCATCTAGCTGTCAGCCCAGGGACCGTGCAGGAGCCAGGCTATGCGATCATGCTCCTGTTTTCAGAAGAACACTGCTTCTTTCAGTAGAGAATCATCTACCCCATCACCCAGGTGCAGTCGCATCTGCCCTGTTTCGCCCCATAGCAGTTTAGGATTGGAAGAAAAAAAATAATACAGCATCTTAGTGAAACTGCAGTCGCATGGGCTTTTAGCGCTCAATTAACCACCATCACAGATTTCTCAGTATACAAGGGAAGAAATAAATACCTTGAACTTTGCTGCCTCGAAGGGACAAGGGGAAAGAAATGGTTATTCTAGGTTTCATTCTCATTCTTGCTTAAAAGTCTTCTCCAGTAAGCTCAAATTGTGCAGCTGATGAAGTGATTTTCTGTGCTGCAAGTATTAAAGGTACGGGCTAATTTAGCTATCATGATAAATGCCTGCTAGGAGCCCATTTTCTTGAAAGAGCAAAGAAAAAAGGAAACCTGTTCTGAAAAATGGATAGAAATAACTGTATTTTTCTTTGTATGGAAAATATTTTGAGGGAAAATAACCTCAGATAATGTGGGACAACATGGGCTAAGGTGCTATTTAGGGAAAGGACATGAGATTCAACTTCTAAGATACAGACAAGGGAGGAGAGTGGCAATACTATGTCCTTGTCAATCTGTCCGGTTGCTGGCACTTGGCTGCAGTAATTAGTGGAGTTGTTGTAAAAGACAGTATGATCTTACTGAGAAAACTATATTAAGATACACTGAGCTGCTTGAGGTGTCCCAGGCTACCTATGGCCCAGATGGGCTGTACAGATAATCAGGGATTTGCCAGACATCAGAGACCATATTGCCCAGCCTTAACTCCTTAGCCCAAGGAGTAACAGGAGGAGTGACAAGCCCATTGCCCAGCCGTCCCACCTGAGGTATGGGGGACTCGGTGTGGTTATTTAGCAGAGGATAACAGGGCTGACCACACTTCTGTTAATGGGCTATTGCAAGGCCAAAAGCCCGGTACTTTGTGTGAGCCCACATTTCAAGGGCTTCCATTTACCCCTAAAGCTTTATTATGGAGAATTGTGGCACGGCGTCTGCCTGAAGAGTTCCGTCTTAGAGGCGGGAATGGCAACTGCAGAAAAACCAGATGGGTCCACATGTACACAGGAGAGAAATCAGTTGGGGAAATGATTTTAACCATTCATTGTCCCTCTCCTACACATACGAAGGCAGCGCACATTGGGTACAGGCAGGTGGGACACTCCTTGGTGCAAAAGGAGAGCATGCCTTGGTTCCTCTTGCAAGTTTTATCCCAGGCTGCCATCTACATAGAACAGAAGCCCAGGTTTGGCCCTTTTTCCCCTATGTAGCAGTGTCACTGGCCCGGGGGATGCTAAGTCCCACTTACACCAGCCACTTGGAGACCCCAAGCCTCTTGCCTGGCCTCTCCCTCACAGCAACGCCAGGCAGCTGGGCACGAGGCTTTGCATCACCTCTCTCCCCAGCTCCCTCTTTCCCCACCACCAGAACTATATATAGATCTGTACGAAAATTATTATTAATCGCCACTCTGAAAATGGATGCGCATAAAAAGAAAAGTTAACTCTTCAGCTGAGCCGCTGAATCACAAGTTTTTGCCTCGAGCACATTTTTACAACCCCTGCAAAAACAGAGGCATTAATGGAAAGTCTGACGCAGCGTTAACTCCCACTGCACGGGGAGTGGCTGAGTTTAAAATGGTCACCGAGTATTTGCTTCGTCTTCTATGCAAAGCCTCGTGTCTGAAAAACCACACACGACATTCGCATTGCAGGCTACTCCGCTCCTTTTTCCTTGACAAATTACTGTTTTAACTAACAGCACGCCAGTGCCAGGCCCCATGCTTTTAGCAGCGCAGCTACCCACAAGCCCTTTTTGTGGTTCCCTTGTCTAGCTCAATTTAAACCCAACGTGACTCTGGCTGAGAGGCGTTTTGCAATTGCCTACCACAAAGTGATAAGGGTCTGCTGCAGCAGATGACTCGTATGCTTCCCCAAACGAGCCCTTCACATTTAGGAAGGTCGGCCGTATCATTTCTCTAATTTTCTAGCCACAGAAATGTATATTTAGAAAAGAGCAAGGAAACTTCCTTTACCCTAAGCAATATTGCATAATGATGGAGGAGGAGGATTAGTGCAAAGGTTTTTCTTTGAGCAGAATTCTGAGAGATTGGGAGCTGGAAAGCCTGAATAATGACTTATTTCAAATATGCAAAGCCAGGGCTCTCTGTGTGTTTCAGATCCCTTTCTGTTTCAGGTTGGTCTTTAGTACGGTAGGTGCAAGCTCTGCTGCTGTAGCCCATGTCTTAGACAGCCTGCGTGTTTTCTCCGGTGCTGCCTTCCTGGAGAGCCATGGCCCCTCTAGGATGCTGCTGCCCGGGGCCTCGGCATTTGCCAGCACAGCCTCCTTCATGCCCAAGCCCTCCTGGGCTTGTCTGACCGCTCCTTCCCCTGCTATCCTCCCCATCTCCTGCCCCTCGCTAGGTTTTAAGGAGATTTCGGCATTGCTGTTATTACAGTTGCACTACTGGGCTCAGGAGTCTGAAGTGTTTAGACACAAACGCCAAGAATAATAATGAACGGTCCTAAGTGCCCTTGGGCTGAAGCCGCAGCTCGGCAATGAGTTTCCAGACCCTGCGTAATAGGTGGGGGAGAAGGCGAAGAGGGGACCTCCGAGGTCCTGGGCAGGAGGTGCTGCCTGAACGGGGACAGCGGGGTGGCAGGCGAGGTGCGGCACGGCGAGGTCTTTGCACGGCGTTTGCAGCCATCGCTTTTCTGCCGTGGGCTCATGGCTGTGAGGTATAAAAGAGCCACGTGGCCAGTTTTGGAGTATGTGAAGTTGGTGTGAGGTCACCTGGGGCTCTAGTGGGGATGGGCGCTGCCCTGGGAGGGACTGCGACTCCCCAAGGCTGTTGGGGCGCCCACTGCTGCTGTTACTTCAAATACAGAAGCTCTCCTAGCTCTCTTCAGCACAGCAAGACAGGACATTTTGGCCTCTTTTCAGTATTTTCTGGCAACTCCTTTCTCAGGGACCTTGCTCTCCTCATGAAGTGGCCATGAAGCCCATCACTTTGGGGGTGGAGACTATATTGGGTGGTAGCTACCCAGCAGTTAGGTGTTGCACGATACAATTAACCTCAGCAATCTGTCCTTGTGGGCCTGTGATGCTTCAGGAAATGAGTCTGAAGCTCCCTGAAATCTGTGATTTCAGCATGCACATGGGGCCGATGAGGTTCACCCGTGTCTCTCCTGGTGGTGTTTTTCAAACTTGACCTTGCAAAGTCCATCTCTAGCAAAAGGAAAGCTTTTACTGTGACACTCATCCAAATCTGAGAAACTTTTGTTAGGTGAAAGGCCGTGGCAATAAACAGCCACAAATAATCATACGTGGTTGTACTGAGCACATGAAGGCTGGGGATTTAGAAGAAATATATGGTGATTAGGCCTGGTTGGGAATTGAACCATCTTTCTGTCAAGAAAATTAAAATAGTTTGGAAGTTATCTATTTTGCCTGGCCTGGCTCAGGGTATGAAGCAATCGTTGGAGCAAAGCAGACATGGATAGTTCTGTTCATTAAACTTTTAGGAAAGGATGTTGCCACTGCCTTGCACAATAGTCGCAAAAAAAGTTAGTTTGAGGATGACTAATTGTGGCAGTGGGAGTGTGATACGTGAGAGCAGAGCCTTGGATCGGGAACCTTGTCCCCAGCCTTTCTGATGGAAGTTTGCATTTAAACAGTAATATTGGTGTCTTGTTTTCAAATGAGATTTTGGAAAAATTCTGTGAAACTTTTCTATTTGGAAGCCTAACTTTCTCACAGTAACTCAGCAGCCGTTTGTCCCTATGCACAGCCTAATGGATCAAAAGTTCAATTTCTGCATAGTCTATTACTTGCATACTCAATAAAATAGGATGCACGAATGGCTTAGCTTTTTTTTTTTTCTTTTTTCCCCCACTAAATGCAATTTTTCCCCTCAAAGATTACTGAAAATTACTTTTGCAAGTCAGTATGAAGGCTTATCAGTCCAGTGGTGTTCAGATCCCATATTAACTGCCTCACATTACTGTGAACAAGAACTGCTGTGGAAACCAATGGACTAAGAATGTAAAGTACATACTGCTGATGTATGTCCCTGTAGTAACCCTTTCCCATCATAGGTACCTGATAGACTCTTCTTCCACAAACAATTCTATCTTATTTTAAAAAATGTTTCATTATAGAACTTAAACTTTCCCGACGCTTTGGGGCCATATCAGTCACAGTGTTGGTGACTGATGCGCACAGAGAGCAAACACTCCCCGCTAAGGAAACATGTAGAAAGATTGCTTTCACAGCATGCTCAGGGCATATTTAAAAAATTACATTTCAGCACAAAAGGAAAAGAATTTAGCCTGTGCATGTCAGGCTGCTTTAAATATTTTATTTTGCCTGTCTTCAGAATCAGTGAATCCCAGAAGAAGCCATCCCTTGGGGCCCAGCCCTTCAAGGATATGGCATTCTTCAATCCCATTGATTTTAGTGGACCTTGAAGGCAGCTGATACTTCATAGGCTCAGTCCCATGCTGTAGAAAGGTTACCCTGTGCATGCTCCCCTATTGCAGCTGCCAGGAGATTTGGTACCGTTTGATTTATCTGACAAAGGGAAGCTAGGCAAGTTCAAAATAAAAATGAGAGAAAGGTTTTTAATAAAGAAGCCAGTCTTCCATGGGTTAAGTTACCAAGGGTTGGGCTCTCCCATCCTGTAAAGACTGTACAAAGCGTCTACCTTCATTTCCAAAAAAATCCTACAGTTTGTGAAGACATTGTGGGTTGCATGCAGGATGTGCAAAGCCCAAGTCTCCTGTCTGCAGTACTGGGATGGATATGGAGGTGAGATGGTTACTGGAAGATACGTTTGCCCTTAAGAAGTCTACACCCATTTCATCTATGATAGAGTATCTGAACTGAAAAAAAACCAAACCCAAACATGTCAAAAGAACATCAGCATTGAAAACTGAAGGTCTTAAATGCCTGTTTTGCTTTCTTACAGGACTGTAAGTTGTCTTTCTTGTGTGCATCAGTCTGTGTTCGCATCATCACCACTCACAGGTTCATGATTTCAGGCGGGGCATATGTAGTCACTCAATATTTCTTTTCATCCTTATCACTCACCAAGTAGCCGCAGACCTTATATAGACAGGCTTCAAATGCTGCAGTGCTCTCTGCACGATGTTCTTCCTCCTCGGCATCGCTGCCCTGCCCTCTCCCCATCACGCACAGGCTCCCCAGACGCTAATGAACACATTTCACATTCTTATGAGAGGAGGAAACATCAGCCCCACTGTAGAGATGAGGAAATGAGACACATAGCAGTGAAGGTCAAAAGTTTCCATTTACTTTTGGTGCCCAGTTTGAGACATCTAAGCATGGTTTCTCAGAGCTCGGCGTGGCCTTTTGCAGGTGGCAAAGGGCAATGTGTCTCTGGTGGGCTCCTGCCTCCCTGTCCCCAGTGCCAGGGAGTGGGGCTTGGCTACTTCCACCCTCCGTAAGGGCATTGCCTCATGACCATGACCACACGCTGCAGGGAAATAGCTGCAAAATGCCACAGCACCACTACAACAGCCCTGCTCTGTTGACCTGGCACAGCGTGTTTGGCAGTGCACAACGGGCTCTGCCTTCGTGGCTCGTTCACCTGAGTTACAGGCACTCTAGCAGCTTTCACACGCAGAGACTTCTCTTTGGTGTGATCTAAGGAAGAGAGAACCAAGTTTCCAAGGAGATGGATACATTTTTGAGTAAAACCACTCTTTATTATAACCCAATCCCTTTGGGTGCCCTGCTTTTTTTTTTTTTCTTTTGTTCATCATAGTATTTAGGCTGGAGAAGAGTCTGTTGCTCTTGCCCATTAATTATCACTCCAAACCTTTTATACTATTAATTTCTTATTATAGCTCCATGTTTAGCATGCAGTATTGTAAATACACTTTCAGAATAGTTTGCTGAATGGGAGGAAAAAAAAGTCTGTTTTTAAAAATTCCTCAAGGCATGTTTCCCTAATGGATTGTGTAGCACGTGGTTTCAAGGGAGTTACTCCAAATCAGTTCACTTCCTAACATGTACTAGAATTTTTTTAACCTTTCACAGAACATATCTATAGAAAGCCAGGTCTTTTCCGCATGCTTGTGCTGGTGCTGACCATTTGCTTATTTGAAAAAAAAGTCACTAGAAAATGCTACCAGGTTGAAAGGGGTGTTTCACACTCACTTTTATTAAATGGTTACATAGAGGACAGAGAAGGGATAGATTGAGGCCTCTCTTTAAACCATATAGAGTCAACCTTTACGTGTCAGTCAGTTCCTAACTAGTGACCTATAAGTTGGTGGTCTCAGCCAACTGCTTGTGGCTTGCCATTTGCGGTGAGGGTACGGGTATTTTGCAAGTGTGGGCAAATTACAGATTACCGGTGCATCATCATGAAGGACACTCTCACCAATAGGCAGAAGGCAGGACACACGTCAGTCATTTAGAAATACTCAGAGGGACTGCAGTGGCAGCACTGGGAAGAGGGCTCGGTTCTCCCTTTGCGTGGCCCCTGCCTCCAAGCTCAGAGGAGAACCAAGAGCTGCCAGACCTTCTGCTGGAGCTACAGAATTATTAGGAGAGGAACTAAAAGCAAACCAAAATAAAACCCCGAAACTCATTTGTTTTGTTGCTGGTGTGTATGTCGGGTTTCTGTAGAAAAAAAAAAAAAAGAAAAAGAGGAAGTAACTTTAACGTGTGCATTGGCACAGAAAGTCATGGAAGACAAAAGTATATACAGGTTCAAAAACCAATAGAGGAAATTTCTGCAGGATAATAAATGCAGTGTTTGGGATGCAGTCTCCAACCTGGGACATCCCAGAAGGGCTCATCCCCACAAGACAGGGACGTTTTTGGAGGAAGGGTTGTTCCCTCCAGCATGGCTCCTTATCCCTCCTCCCTCCACACCCCACCAGTGATTTGCCCATGGCCCAGTCAGAAACCAGCGGCCTGACTGGATGAACCATTAGTCTGATCCACTCTTGCAGTTCCCATGGTCTTAAATTTGCCTGCAACAGAAGTGCACATATATCAGTTTGATAACGTTCGTTGCAGCCCGGACAAAAATACAAATAAGCCACATGGAGCGAGACATTGTGTATGCAAAGTAAATCAGTGTGCAGAAGCAACAAAATCAAAGACATGCTGCTGACTGGCAATAGTTTGCCCTAAAATAAAAAGTAGGTCTGTCCGTGGGCACAAGGAACATACTTATTACCTTCCCTTCATCCTGCAGAGCTTTTTAGGTGAGCGAGTACTGGTCTCGCTCAGGCAATTTACATGAGCGGAAGTGTGACAAACGGGGACAGTCCCTACCTTGAAGTAACAGGCCACAGAAGGGAAGTTTAGCAAAAATAGGAGCCATTAATAGTCATTCCATCTTGCTCTGTGAAGTTCACTGAGGTTTAATTAAAGCACTGATATGTTTTCGACTGACCTTATTTTCATACCTGATAATCAGTAAACTCATTATCATTTTTTAAGCTTGGTTTTGAATCTAGCTAATTAGCACTCTGTGGGTCAGCATCTGAGTTAAATAAAGACAAGGAGGAAAAGTCCAAGATCTGCATATTTTAGATGTTCCTTGCAAAGGCAAGTGGTCATCAAGTAACACCACCAGCAGAAGGCTGAGCTGGGCACTGATGGGTGGTGTTTTGAGGTGCTGGGTGAGCACCAGCCACGCACTGGGGACAGAACCTAGCTGAGCCTCCAGCTTGGACAATCAGGGCATCAAAAATGGCTCAAACATCAGCTTTCTTCAGCTGAACCCTTTGAACCTCTGGCTTGTACCGAGCAGGTCTGGAGAAGAGCAGGGCACAGACTTCATAGCTCCTTGTTGGACCTGCAGTTAGCACGTGGGGAACGAATGAAAGGACAAGAGGAGCACCAGTTTGCAGCACCGGCATTTCCAGGAGGGAAACATGACCTCTGTGTTCAACGTGGTGCTCAGCTGCTCCGGGTACAGGCCCCAGCCCAGGCTTGATGGGCCTTTCCATCAAACTCAACATCCTTCCACTAGTTGACCCTCCTGGGCTGCTCCTCCTGCTCTGAGCTTCCCCGAAGGTACAAGTGGCAAAGCAGTCACTGGGCAGGAGAGCTCTAGGGGAGGTCACTCTTCAATAAACACTGTTGGCTCTTACCACAGGATACACGGGGGCTGGCTGGGGAGTGCAAAACCACTGTGGTCACCTGGAATTTCCAACCAGAAAACTGGAGAGGTGAACAAGTAGTACCAGGGGGGGTCCCTTCTCTTAGAGGAGGGCAAAGAGCACCGACTACGTTGGCCAGCAAGTGAGGAACGGCAGTCTGGGCCATGTGTGATGCTGCTGTTGTGGTCATATCTGTCCTCATCATTCCCATGTAAAGCAAACTGCTTCATCTCCAGTGGTCAGGAATCGCCAATGGTTTAAATGCTGGGGAAGAAACAAATAATTATAATACTTAGCACCTGGCTTGCACTTTGCACATTGACAGCACTGCACAGCCATCAGCTAATGAACTGAACGAGGTGTTCAATTACACAATGATTGTTAACGCTCAGTTAAAACCTACAAAACTGAGCACCAAATGGTAGAGCTGCAATTTCAGCTGGCGGCTTGTAGACGCTTCCTTCGTAATCGCGGATGGCGCTTAGCAATACTTAAAACAAACTATTTCTCCTCTTCCTCCAGCTTTTCCTGATGTTTGTGTGTAATGGCCTGTTCTTAAATGAGCCTCTCCCTTTTCTGGGAGCTTGTAAATCTTATGTTGTAAGACTCTGGGTACAGTATATGTGAGGTATGCTAGGCAGGCTGTTGATTTTCTTAAGAGAAGGCTCTGTTGCAAGGCTTTGCCAAAGCCATGATCCACACCAGAAAAAAAAAGAGACCAGTAACTAAAACATTCAGCGAACTCTTTATATCTACCATAATTGAAACCTGACCAAGTCTTGAGTTTCTTTATAATTTAGAACTTGACAAAACCTTCAGCACCTCTTTTATACATGCAGACATGCAAACACATGGTTGTAACAGCCACATGATCAGCTGCGAAACTAATGGCTGAAGCATGTGATAAATTGCATTTATTCTTCACCTTTAGCTGCCTCACCCATATGTTGGCCATCTCCTTTGCCCCGCACGCAGTGATCCATCGCCGTGGGGCTACCTTTCACCCCCTGCTTCTCCGCGCAAGCGCTGCTTTGTGCCTTTCAACAGCCAGCCATAAATCTGCTTCTTCCTTTTCATCCTGGCAAAACGACAGGAGCCTTCCACCTCCAAAGGCAGAAAATTCCCACTGCTGGAGACTCCTGCCCCACCGCTTCCCTCTGCGCTGCAGCTGTTCCCAGCACCAAGCTTTTATTTCGTTACATGCACGGGGCAGGCAGGGCCATCCCCATCGTGATGGCTTTAGCGAGCACATGGGGCTCCGGGGATTTCCTCGGCAGGAGGAATTTGGCAGCTCCCACGGCCCGAATCCTGCCCACGTTGTCCCGGGGTGAAGGGGCAGACCGTGCGTTGGATTCACCGTGAGCGTGCCGAGATGACTTACACTAATGCACTTTCTTCAGATACTGCTGTTTCAAGAAACTCACACTTCTGTCTCTGCAAGCATCATTTTATCCTCAATTTTATGACCCGAGATGATAAAACTGTACAGAAGCGCAGCTTGCTGTTATTTCCTTCCCCTAATCCACTTTGCACTGAACTGGCACCATTTTCCCCTCTCTTTTGCCCTTGCTGCAGAGCATCCAGAGTACAAGGTCATCGGGGGCGGGGGGAAGCATACTGTTGTCTGTTTATGTGAAGAGGCTCTTTGATGCCTTAAGAAGCCAAATAAGATGGCTGATGTTATGAAGGTTAAGAGGGGGCTTCACATCTGGGTGAACCAGAGCTCACAAGAAGAGGCTCGATGCCTCCAGCCATCGCTGCCGCTACCTGTCTCGTAGTAAACGACCTTTATTCAGATCAGCCGTTGCATCGCACCGTGCCCGCCTCCCGTCTTTCTTTCTGGACACGGTGTGGAATTTGTTAGATGTTGCTTCAGCAGTTATCCTTAAGGGACTGAACAAATTTTACTGTCACGGCAAGGGAAAGTAGTAGGAGCTGCCAGGTTAGGGAAAGAAAAGAAGTATTTCTAAACTCGAACTGCCAAATTTGATGGCAAAGGTAACGAAGTGCGAGTACCCTCTGCCTCACAGAGAGGCGTTAGCAATGTTTATGTATCCCTAATTTTGCAGGCTCTGAAGACACACAGTGCTGCAGTCTGCCTGAGATACCTGCATGCATCAGAGCCCTGCACGACCTCAAAATATTGCTGCTGTAGTGAAGTATTTATGGCATTTGGAGAAAAAGGCTGGGAGAAAAAACTCCAGGGGTCTAATCCTGGCCCTGCTGGTGAATTGCAGTGTGACTTTGGGCAAAGCATTTACCTTGCCTTTCTATGGGAGTTCAGCTCGTGTGACTGCGAAATGGGTACCACAAGGACCTACCTGCCCCCCAGGTGAGCCAGCAGGGATGATGAACCCAACTCCAGGCTTTGTGGCTGCCTCGTGGGCCCCAGCCCGCTTCGTGCTTCCCTTAGAGCAAACCCCCGGGGCCCCAGCCCCCCACACGGGCAATACCCTCCCATGGCGCTGCAGCCCCCCCCTCCGCCTCCCTCCCAGGCTCCCTGCCCACCCCCAGGCATTCCCAAGGTTTCCTTTGCTCCCCCAGTTTAGGTTTCCTTCCCAAACCAGCGGTGTGGCTTTCCACACTCGCCTGGCACCAGGCTTCCCGCACCAAGTCAAACCGGACGATGCTCCCGCTCGCTTTTCTCATCAGAAAAAACTACAAGGTGAACGGTGCCTCGCCCTGCTGCTGTGCATACTTGCCACGGATTATAAATATAACTCCGGAAAATCACTCATTAATTAGTTGAAAATGCATTAATACAATAATGGAAGTGATTTTTTTTTTTTCTTTCCCTGTTGGCTGAGGGAATAAACAAGAATACTTGCAAGGGTCTTTTACAGAACAAAGCGATGGAAGCAGCAGAGGAGATGGTGCTTTTAATGAAATGTGTATATTTACTTGTAAAAATGCGCTACGGATGCATATGCCAGGTAACAAACAAAGGGCTGAAAAATCTGTCTGATCAGCAAGTCTATGACTAGCTACTAATTAGGTGTATCTCATTTAGGAAAACCCACTCGGCTGCCTGAGTTTTGTCTGGGGGGGACGGGACGGGACACAAGGAGAAGGAGGCGGCTGCGCTGGAGGAGCAGCGACAGCGATGAGGCAAAGCCAGTTTGAAGCAAATCTCTCTCCTCCTCTATCCCAGACACGAAGGCTAGACCCATTAGCATCTATTCCAATAAACTCTGGTTTTTAACCTTTCCCTTCCCCATCCCGGAGTTTTCTCACTGTCTGCCAGTGCAGCACAGGGAGAAATCCCTCTCGGAGAGGGGTGCGTGACCGTGGACCTGGCTGGGCTCCCGAAGGCAAATGCTGCGGGACCAAGGTCCAACCCCCTTCACAGGTCCAGGCACCGACATGTGTTTTACACACTACTGGAGCAGATGAAAGCAGCCCTACTTTTGGCAATCGTGAAGAAAAAGAGCGCAGTGTGGGTTTCACCCGCGGCGTAAAGTAGTCCTTTAAAAAAAAAAAAAAAGTGGTCTTCATAAATGAAACTTTCCTGGCTATGATCATTAAAATAAGTGGAAGCAAAGAGATTAATAATGAAGTAACCCAAGCAAATCAGACAACGTAGCCTGTCTCCCATCTATTTCAATCTGAAGTTCATTTTGGCTCACGCGCCTGAGTCTGAGTGAGTTTTCCTGATTGATGGATGATAGCTCACATCCAGGTATTTTTTTTTTTCTTCTTTTTACACTCAAAGGGTTTTAGAAGGCATGGTTTTGGAAATACCCATTGTCTGAGCCCAAAAATATATAGGTAGTTTCTAAATTGATTTTTGCAGACAGATGCTATTTCCATTTCATTTCACTTGAGAAGAAGATATCTGTTCAGTTATCTTGCTGGCTGTGACAAACAACAGTAAAATACCATAGCAAAAAAAAAAAAAAGAAAAAAAAAGAGTTGATGACAATTTTAAACCTAGACAGACAGATCAAAATAAAGGCGTCCACTTTCTCTTACACACCAAATTCAGTGTGAGACATCGACGTCTCAGTCCACGCTGAGTATTGTGGCAGTAACCTAGAAAAGTCTCTTCCCACATGTTTAGCTTTAAGGACATAAATAATCCCACTCAGCGCCTACCCTCGCCTGCCCACGCTTAAGCACATGCTGAAGTGCTTTGCTGCGCGGGGTCCGTGCACGTTTTGCAGTCCTGCGCCCTATCCCTGTGAACCTGGAAGCCTTGAAGGCCTTTCAGAGGTGAGACGAGATTCCCACCTGCCGGCTCTCTGCTCGGGATCCTCTGACGCCGGAGGGGTGGGCTGCACGGCATAGCCCAGGCTTGGGTCTGGAGACGCTGCACCGCCGCAGGGCCAACGAGCCTCACAGGCGGCCCTGATAAAGACATAAGTGTGAATAAATTAAATAAATAAGCTCTCATTAAGTGCTACGTGGTCTGTGTGGCCGAGCGGGGACAGTGACTGCTGGGAGCTCAGACGTGACCCTTTTGCTGGGATGAGCAGCGGTGCCCAGCCCGGCTCCTGCTGCTGCGGGAGGGAGGGGGCAGCTGGCAGCAAACAGCCCCCCAGGGATGGGGATGGGGTCTGGGTCAGAAATAACCCAGACCTGGGCATCTCCCAGCCCCTCCAGGAAAACCATCTGGTCCGGAGATGGCTGGGGGGGCTGCTTCCCCACCCAGCGAAGGGGCAGACAGGCGTTCCTTGGGCGGGGGGTGTGTGACTTCTTGGCTGAATTCCTGCCGAAAAGATTACGCTAATGCGGCTGGGATCGCATCGCATTATTAATGGGTGCGCTAGGGTTCCTACAGCCTGGTGCGGGAGTCTTTTTATTTATTATTTAATTCTAAATAAACAAAATAAATAAATCATCTCACTTATATGCTATACTGGTAGGTGCAATGGAAAAAGCAAAGATGGATGGATAACGTCACATTTTAGCCTAATAGCTGTACAGTTTCATGTTATATTTACGCTGTTTAGCTGCATCGGTATCAGAATATTAAAAGCATTTTTTTAAAAATCAATAATTAAACCTGGATTTCATTATTATTCAGAGCATACACATTCACAGACCAGTTGTATTAAACACGATACAAATATCATACCGTATGTAATTGTACTCACGCTAATTGCACATTCTGGCACATTATGGGGTAATGATGCTTGAAGTTACCAAACAGTTCAAAGATCAAAGGCCACGCAGTCAAAGATTTTAAAATAAAGCTCCTGATTTGTGAATTTATGATAATGTGCTAAATTTGACCTCTTCCCCTCATATAAATAGCTATATATAAGTATATAATTATATAATAATTAGCCTGTAGTCCCACAGCAATTACAGAGTTAGTTATTCCATGGGTATCTGAGCCCTGATAAGGACGGCAATACCTGGCATCTCCCCCCACCTCCTGCTCTGCACCTCTAACTTGCCATCAGTTGCATACAGAAAAATATCCTGGGTTTTCCGAGTCCGTTTTGCTGTGGATTTCACCAAGGCTAGACTCTTATCTCTGGTTGCTGGTTCTGCTTAATTGGTAGTTTGCAGATAATAGAAACTCGGAGGAATATTATTCACTCATCTTCAAAAGCTGGAAGCCAAGAGGGTCTGGCAGGGCACCCAGGAAGCCTTGCAGAAGACTGAAATGGGAAGGCAGCGTCTTTATCACCTTCCTCGTTCAGAAAAGAGAGAGAGCGAGCAAGAACGAGAGAGGCAGCCTGACCAGGAGCCAAAAGGAGATGATTATGTGGTTATCCAGAGGGATTCTTTCTATTACTTGAAAAATCAGAGCGCAGATTTAGAGAGACAGGTTGATGTGCTCAGGAAGATCAATGAATATGAGAGGTTCATTGATGGCATATGCTTGGGTTTAGGTGTAAGTGGCAGCTTCAGAGGTAGTGACAGCAGAAGGGAAGGAAAAAGCCGACGGTCAGTGGCGTGCCCTGAGGTCCTCACTGGCAAACAGAGTACCCTTCCCAGCAAGAAGAGGCGGCACCGGGGCTTTGAAGCAGCAAAGGTGGACGAGATCTCAGCCATAGATATCAAGGAGTGAAATTTCGAGAAAAGCACAGGAAACAAGCATTCTGAGAGAAGCTCTGGTGGACCCCGAGACGTGCCGGTGGTGGGAGATGGTGAGGAAAGGGGCTCAGCGGTGCCCTCAGAGACATCTGCAAAATGCGAACAGAAAACTCACCCAACAAAATACTCGCAGCTTTCCGAGGGGCGAGAGGTTTTTTCAAGTGTAAATGTTTGCTCATGTGGTTCTTTAACAAAACTACCTTGCAAAGCCTCGTCAGGAATAGTTTTAAGATGCTCCCCTGCCCTCTGCAACTCTTTTGTTTATCCTGGTCTGCAATCACTTCAACACACTCATCCAGCCCATCGTCAACGGGCAAAAGCACTTGGTCCCGCTCTTCGGCAGAAAAGACTCTCCATCTGTTACGCATTGATAGAGTGAGCGGCTCAAGATAGAAGGACTAGAAATATTTTTGTTGGCACGGAGGAAGAGGCTTGGAGAGAAAGTGAGTTAGGGACAATAAAGATAGCCAGGAACTCTGGAGCACCGACCTCTAGACGCATCCAGGGTCATGGGGGAAAGTATATCAAATATGTTAACAGATAGCGGGAGCCAAGAACTAATTTTAAGGAGGACTGGAAGATATTCTTGCTAGTTCAGTGAACATTTTAAAGCAACCGAAGCCATTTCTAACATTATGGAGCTTTTTCTTTGTTTGTTTCATCTACTGTCTTTTGCAGATGCATTCAGATTTCCGAAATTTGGAAAGGCAAAGTCATTGATTCTTAACTTAGGGCAGGCAACAAAATCTGAAAACTTAATTTTCATAATGGTTAGTGGTGTATAGGAGTTTGTGTCTGTATTTTGTATCTTAATAAGCCATGGCAACGTGCAATGATACAAGTAAGGCATATATTTTAAGGCAGTGGCTCGCAAATGCATGTTGTCATGGCCATCAATGTGATTTCAGAAAGTTAACTGGCGCTGCAGATTTAACTATGAATGGCTTGGGTTAGGAGTTCTTTAGGAGATCCATTTTTATGCATTTTACTATCAAGTCCGCATACATGAATGGATGCTTCAAAGCAAACTGGAGCAGATTCAGTACTGAGCGTATGACCTGATCTCTGCTCATCCCCAGTTCTGAATAACGCCTTTTTTGCCTTGTTATAATTGCATTAATTTTCAGGTTCTTCTTGTTTTAAATACGTAGGACTCTCTGGAAAACTGCAAAAAGAAACACATTTTAGATTTGCTAGCCAGAAGAAATACATATATATTGTCAAACTGAAAAGTATGTATGCTAAAAGAATGCAAAATTCCATGCTAAACCTAATATATAAAATAACTAGTCGGCAAGCAGAAATCCAATAAAAATATCAGCGCAAAAAAAAGAAAATTGGAGACAAAGGATGAAGGACTGAATTTCTTCATTTTGTTTCTTTCCTCATCTAAAGAAAAAAAATGCCAGAGTGGCTTCAGACAGAGGGCATAATGATGGCGGGGCAGAGGAGAAAGCAGTAAAAGAAAGAGCCATGGTCAGGTCCAGAATTACGGCCCAAGTGACTCAGCAGTACTCAGATTTCAGGGAGGAAACAAAAGCATTTTAAAGCAAATCATATATTAAACTGCCTATGTATATATGAAAGTGCATGTGAGATATGTATATATAAACACGTATTTGTACATTTATCTACATATATTCTTGGGAGTGGGTCTCTGAATGTATAGCTGTACAAAAGATGCCATTAACCTCATATCCAGGAGTAATGGCACCCATGTGAACCACTGCTCTGCAGCTGAGAACATATTTGAGTATTGTAAATTGCCAAAGGGTTCAAAACCAGGGGGCTAATATAAAAATTAGGAAATTAAGACTAATCAGGTTATTCAGACAGAACTATTGTATTTCATTAAAAGTGCAGTAAGCATATGGATCAATTAGCCAATAAGACCACCGAGGCAAAGACTGTAGCTTGTGCTTTGGAAAAAATTATTTAATTTTTTTTGTAATTTCTACTTGTTCATGGAATGAAAACAAATATTTAGATGACTGACCAATTTGCCGGTAAAAGTTGTTTGAAGCATAGTTCAATTGATCACGGATGGGTTTTTCACTCCTTTTTTTTAATTTCTTTTAAAGACAAATTGAGGTAGCTATTCCCTACATTTTTTTTAAAGTCTGCCTGATTCAAGTGCTCCGTATGCAGTTTACACAGTGAAACAGTAAACTCACATAAAGACTTATTTTAAGTCCTGAGCCTTGCTCGGCTCTCCCTGCGGCGTGCCGCTCAGCCGGGCCGCGCGGGAGCTCTGGGATAAGCATGGCCAGCGCCTTCGACGGCCTCTGCAAGGCTTAAGTCAGGTGCCTATTTGTGCGACGGCATTTTTAGCTCAGGTTTTGGGGAACCTAAGCTGCTTTAGCACTTCAACAAACAGGTCACCATCCTGGTTTCAGCTTTTGAGGGGGGGGATGTTTTTGCAAACCGGGAATAAAGCAGATGCAGATGAGAGCGAAGCGATCGCCCACATAAATTATTGGTGGCTCCCAAGAACATTTGGGAACTAGGTCAGAGAGGTGGTGGCGTGAACCACAGCTTTACCTTTACGGCTTGCTGTGGTGACCCACGAGAAGGCGTAGGGGAGCTGTAAGAGTGCAGGTGGGATTGCTGCTCTGCCTCGGCCGCTCTCGGTCACAGCCCAGCGTGCTCGGGCTCTCGGGGAAGAGGGGGTTCGCCCCAGAAACCCCCTGCCACCACCACCCGTAGAAAGGGATGACATCCTCAGCTAAGCTGAGGTGCTCTTTGAGGTTATCCTACAGGGCAATGGGCAGTTGGGATTTACGGCAGGGTTGTGCAGATGAAGGTGGGCAAATCCGGGATAACTGTGAATGGGGCGAGGTGGCGTAGGGGTGCTGAAAAAGGGATAAAAAAGCTGTTCTCCAGCTCATCTGCGGTGGTGCGGTTATGCACACACAAGTGTAAAAATGTTGGTGAGGAGACAGCAACCTGACCTTTGTCGGCATTGACGTGCAATGAACGGGCCCCATTTGTTTGCCAGCACAACCCCGAACCCCCAAGCAGAGAGGTGAGGGCAGAAAAAGCGGGTCTCTCAGCGTTGCCTGTATTTACATAAAGAAATTTCACTGCTGTTACAGCTTCCTTGGGAATACATGGCAGGGGCGGGGGTAGCTCTTCAGCTGAGGATGCTGTCTCAGCCTTATATAAATACCTGTAGAATTGCTCAAATAGTTCATTAGTAGCTTATGAGTTTGTGTGCTTGCATTCCTCGCTAGCTCTAATTGCAAGGATGTTGATTCGTACTGCATCCGACCGGAGCCGGCTAACAGATTCTCTGCTCTATTGCCCCATTAAATGAGGTGTTACTGTATTCGGCTCGAGCTGAGAAGGATCCCATCCCATTTAGTAAAGAGACCGGCTAGGGCTGACCTAGCTGGGGACAGATTTCCTTCCAAACCTCAGAGAAGTCCTCCTGAATATGAGATGTTAATTGTGGCAGGAATTAAGGATTAAACAGTCATGGCTTCAGGTTACTATTGGGAACTGAAATCAGGATTACAAAGGAAACTGGGCCATGCCCTCACAATGCTATTACCCCAGTTCTTGGAGCTAAAAAACCTTAGAAACTCATCCTTGGTGACCAATAAAAACTAGCCTAAATTGTGCTTACTGAGGCCTGAGGAAAAGAGTCATAATTGTGCAGCCATAGTTTGGACACCTTTCAAAGCAGAAGATAACATCAAGGACAAGAAGGTGACATTCGGCCCTGATTTAACCCCTCTGCAAGCTTTATTGGCGCCCAAAGCTCCAGCGTTGGCCACCCATCAGGCCGCAACCTCATGTCCTGCCCGGGGAGACAGACCCCACGCCGGAGGCACTCGAGCAAATGCAAGAGCGTTTCCCCCTGGGCAGAGCCTCGGGTGAAGTCCCTGTGTAGGTTCAGCCTCCAACCTGGGGTACCCATTAACCTCAGTGGCTGTAGGACCTTGTATGTCCCCTGTGGGCAGGTACAGGGCTGGATTCTGGTCCCGGGGTGGGTGAACGCCAGCTCTGGCTCCCCCATAGCACCTACTGAAGGGCTCAGCCTCAGGGCGATGCTCGTCATTCTTGGGGGAGTGGGGGGACAATGCTCAGACAGGCTCAATATTTATGATGCTGCGAAACCCCGTACCTGACCCCAAAATACAAAGCCATCGACACGAACGGGAAGAAAAAGAAATTCTGTGGTTGAAATTTATGACATGGTAGCACATACTTAATAACCAATTAAAGCCAAGATTTACTGGGAGCTAAATTACATTTGTATTATAAATAGAACTAGAATATACTGTTACAGAACAAAAGCAAAACATCTTAGCATTTAATATTGTAAAAGACAAAGTAATCTAATGGACCCTAAATGTTAATGGGTGTAAAGATTTACACTTTAATTGCATTTTTAAGTCATCTTATTTTACAGTGCTCTTTTTTCTATGTACATAGGAATCAACAATGTGCTGCAACATTATACTTAGTAGAGGCAAGACCGACTTAAGGAAACCTGTTATTATGGGCACGATCAGTTTATTACTTATAAAGCCTTGCAAACGTTTTAATTGAAATGAGCAGTGGACTTTCACTGACCTTGGCTGTACGCATGTGAGACCTTCGTAGCAAATTAAGCCGGTGAAAAGTGTGTGTGTGTGGGAAGCCAAGAAGGGAGGGAGTGGTAACATGACGATCTCTATTTGTAAAGCCAACAAATAAACTATATTAGATTTGGGGATTTGCTTTATGGCAGGGAAAAAAAAAAAACCAGCAAATGATGAAACATGAAATTACATCTGAACAAATGATCAAATAATAACATTCTATTTATTAAAGTATTATCAGCTATAATCCAACTTGGGGACCACATCTGAGGCTGGCATTTTAGGACCTGCTTTCACAGCATATAGAAATGTTACAAACTTCCCAGAAACTGATTCCCGTGCTCGTAAAATTTCTCTTCCAGTTTGTGTTACCGCTTCAAGATTCATAAGCTGAGTTACAGTTATAGATGAATCTAACTCATATTACATTTGAAAAAATAAATGTGCACTAAAAGTAATTAAAGCATGTTGGTTCATGAATAATACACCATTTTACTACTATTTGCAGAGTATAATGAGACAAGCTACTAAATTGACAATGAATGCTCTATTATGTGATTGCCAACTGTTTTATAAGATATTGAACAGATTCATTTATTCTATCATCATGTGCATTATCAAGCCATTGCTTTTTAATAAATTAATTTCTCCTACGTCTCCAGAGCCTCACTCTGAAATCTGGCTGAAGGCATAAATGAAATTAATTTTGTGGTCGGAGTTTAACTACCAGTGCCGGGTGACTTACAAACACGGCGTCGCAGTTGGCAGCCGCCGCAGAAGGGGATTTCTGCCGGGTGGCCGCCGCAGCAGCGTGCTGGCCCCGGCGGAGGGGCTTAATCGTGACGGCGAAGGATGCCTTTTAATAGCCGGCTGACAGAAATAGTCGCCCCCCGCAGTACGGGGCTCTCTGGCAGCTCTTGTTTATCAGGGGCGCTGGGTGCCAGACATCCCCCTTCCCCTGCCCTTCACCCCTCCACCCACTAACGTGCCGTAAATTGACCCTTTAATTGTTCAGCAGCCTAAACCTGGTGACACCATCCATTGACTGTAAAGCAGCACTTCATCCCCGGTTGGGTGATAGCGTCATTAGGAAAGTGATGTGATCGCGGGGAAGAATCTCCGGGCTCGGCTGCGCGCTGTGTTGGAGGAGAGGATGATGTGTGAGCCCTCGGCTGGGGCTGAAACAACACGTACCGTCCATGCAGCCCCGGTGCCGCAGAGCTATTTCCCTCCGTGGTAAACAACTTCTAATTGCGGCTGTTGACAGGACTCACCGTGTTATAACTAACCTTGCTGCAATGTTATTATTTCTGAAGGGAGGCTTTCTCCGTATTTTTAACAATAAGTCTGACAGGTGTCATATTAAAAACAGGGCTTAATTCTAATGCAGCTATTCCCACCCGCCCTTCCCTTTTCATTTTTGTGCCTCTGTAATGCATGAATTTCTCCTGCTCATAAAGATTAAAGGAACAGCTTTGCTGGAAGGAAAAATACTTCTGGTTTGTTTGTAGTCCAGGTACATTCGAGATGGTCTCAGTGCCGCCTCCCTTTCTCCTCTCTTCTCCAGCCACGCCGGCTCAATGCTGGGAGGGAAAGCGAGGGAGAGAGGTAAAGCCTTCCCTGGGATGAGAGGTAATTCAGGATCCATTGAAGGGAAATTTCAGGCTTCTTTTGAACTGTGACCCGCGGCCGCCGGCCGGGCGCTCCGTGGGCTGCGCAGCCTGTGATGCATTGCTGACTGCGGTCCACCAGAGACCCAGCCCAGGCCAGCAGTTCACTTACAAGTTTACACTGGATTTAAGTCAAAATGCTAAAATGCTGGTGTTCAATCACTGCTAACTGTGTGCTCGGCAGACAGCTCCCAGCAGACTCTGTGCTTGTAAAATCCAATACGCCGCATAAAGTAAGGGTTTAGGGAGGTGCGAGGGGTTCAGAAGACTTTTTTTTTTTTTTTTCCCTTTCCCTCCTGCTTGGTTTCTTGTGACGCTGCTTTTTTTAGGCGCTGGGACAGCTTCAGCCGTGTCCCGCACAAACCCGGCAGCGGCACAAAGCGGCAGAGGGTTGCATGCAGAAAGGCGCTACCCATTTCCATCCCCTTTTCCCGTCTCTCCTGCCCTTCCTCTCGGGCTGCCCGCAAAAGGCAAAGTCCATTTTAAGGCCGTTAATTACCTGTTGAGGTAACGCTCGGAGCCGGGACTGAGGTGGCTCCCATGCCCTCGCTATCTCTCACCTCCCTTTGCAAAAAGTTTACACGTTTCGCACCCACAAGCACCACGCGCGCTTCCCAATCATCTCCTCCAAGAACAGTACAGAGCTGCTCAAACTGCCGCTGGTCAAGGATAACACCGGCTCGAGGAAAAAGGGTGCCTGGTTTGCCAGGAGGGATTGTGTAAATCCAGTGTACAAAGCCCCTAATTTAGACGGTGCTCGCATATCCGCGGGCGCTGCACCAGACCTGCGTAAGGTTTCCATATGAACGATGCGCACGGTGCAGGCTTCATTCCCGAAGTGTTGGCTAATGTTCAGTTTTTATAACTGTTCTTTTAAAAGAGTAAAGATAACCAGCCAAAATAGTCTCACCAGGCATTTGGCTATCTGTTCTGTACCCCCTTAAGGCAGATGATTTTCTAGGAGTCCAAAAAATATATATTATTTTTTCCTCTCTTTTTTTGGCTTTTGTTTTGTTTTTTTGTTTTTTTTTCATAAGCAAGTGCCCAGCAAATTGATAAGAGCCCTTTTTAATTAGATAGCGAAGTTGTATGGGTAATGTTCCATATAAAAGGTCTATAAAACACAGCAGAATTAATAAAATGACTGCTTCTCATTTAATTCAGGTCCTCCAAAGGGATCCGTATGTCTTGCTTTGGTCTGTTTGTAGTACTTCTCTCCACCACCCAGCCACGAATTGATTAAAATCACATTCCTCACTTAAAACTGGAGCCCAGTTGGTAAGAGATACTGGATAGTAATTAAGGTCTGTGCAAAGACACATGAACCCCCATAAAAAAAAAAAAAAATACACCAAAAAGGAATCGTTGTGCGTCGCTTGGATTATATGCAAACACAGCTCATGTTGACAGCTACCTCTGGATGACTCCATCAGTACACACTTTATCTCCAGCTGTCCAAGTAATTTTCCCAGGATTTCGCCCCTCTTTTTCACTCCTCTCCACACAGATGGATTAGAGCAACAAACGGTTTACATGCTGCACATCATTAGCTATCCTCCCTCACTACCCAGCAGATAACAACTGGGCTCTATCATCAGGACATTCATAACACCTTGACACTTTTACAACTATGCTGTTCTCTGCCAGAGCAATCTTCTCTTTTAAAGCATGAAGCTAATTCACGAAACACCCCTTGGAAAGTACTCTGCAAACCCAACAGGGGTGGGGGAGAGAAGAGAAAGCACAGCCCAGAAAAGGCTCCTAGTAAATAACACAGTTAGCGCTGAAAAAAAAAAAAAAAAAGTCAAGAGAAAAGCAGCAAGGTCTTTCTCTCCAAGATACCTCTCTATTTTCCCTCTGTCCCATGGGGAAGGCCATCAGCAAACAACCACGCATCTGTCGGCCGTATTTCAGTGCTTCCGTCCCCGTTGTCATGCAGGCACCTTCCGCGCCTGGCGTCAGGGCGGCGCTGTGGGTCGCAGCTGAAGCAGGCAGAGGGTCCCCGTTTGGGTGCTGTGCTCCTGGCGATGGCTCGGCTGCCGCCCCTGGGGACGGGGGATGGGTTTTGCTAAGGGACCTCTTTGCAAATGGACCGGTTGAAGGCTTCAGCCAGCAGCGTGTTTCCTGTTGGGTATTCCCAGCGGCTATTCTGGGTTTCCTAAACCACCTCCAGTCTCGGGGCATCTTGACTCCAGCATAGGCTGGGATCCTGCTTCAGAGACCATGCGTGCTCAGACACGGGCTTACGTTTAGAATAAAACACAAGCCTGCATCAGCCACCGTGGATGGAAAGAAATACATTTCAGCAGTGTTTTCCAAGCTTCTCAGCACGCCCCCCTGCTGCCCCAACCATACGTTTTAATGTATAGTACACGCTTGTTTAAAAAAGAAATACATAAGGAGAAAGAGAAATTACCGTAGCTTAAATGCAGCCTGATAAGAAGCGCTCGCACAGTCTGAGCAGCTGTTCCACTGCCATTCAGATTATGAAAATATAATCCTAGAGAACCTTGTCAAGATAAATACAGAGCATGAAACGTATAGGCAATTTTTCCCCAGCCGCATATAATGATCAATTCCAAAGCCACAAGTGATACCAAAGGACAAAATAAGATCTGTCTAGACTTTCTCACTTACAAAATATTGATCATTCCAATGGTAAACTGGTTAGTATAAGTGTGTTTGGCTTGAAAGGTCATGAGCTTAACACCTGACAAGGAGTTATTCAACCTTGATATAAGTCAAATTATTGCAGTGTTGCTGGAAAGGCTTTCTCTAATAAAAATCCCTACCTGGTCTGAGAATATCTGAAATTTGTCTTCCGCATGTCAAAAGAAAAAGCGGAGGGGGGGAAAAAAAGACGTCAAGACTTGGCATGGGTTTCTGCTGGTTCACCTCTATCTGGTTTTGCAAGTAGAGGTCCCAGCAGTCAGTCACCTTCTGGGCAGACCATGGGCAACATCTGCTGTGCAGACAGCAGTGGAGGCTGTCACTGATTGACATGGCACCTCCTTTCCCCTAAGAGCTTCTGGTGGCTATTCATTCCTAGCAAGGGAGTTTGCTCGCTCACCTAGGTGGACTTGACAGACCCAGGGCACCCATACAGACAGGGGAAAAAAAAACACCGTAAAAATGGGAAATGTTGACTTTGGAAGGAAAGGAGAAGGGAAAGGGTCAGGCAACACCCTTTAGCGTGTGGGTGGGAAATGTTCTGCGGCATCGCCCTCCAACACCTCCCTTCAGAAAGTCCTGCGGGGCTCCAGCAGTGCATCAGGGACACAGTCCTTACCCGGCCTCCTCCTTTTTTTATGGGGATAACTAGTAAGTGCTTATTAGGACAATTAGGAGCTTGATGTAAGTTTGCTGGATCTTTTCCAAGAACTATAAATACCCGATCTATTTTGCTTTATTCGGTTCTTTTTGTTTTGCTGATATGATACTAGTTAAGGTTAATGGGGTTTGCTTTAATATTAGACACAGGATCACTTAACTACCTTTAATGAACACTGGAGTCAATGCATTGCGGAGTAATTCACACAGACATTGCCTCAGGTAAATCAACCGGAAAAATGTAAGCCAGTCAAATAAATAAATCTGACTGGCTGTAAATGTGCCAAATTTTACACCAAAATATATTTGAAAGCCAATGACTTAGGCACATCTAGGATATTAAAATGGAGGGTTTGGAGTCTGTTTCTTTTCAATTGCTTTTCCTTTTTAATGTGCCCTGCACATCTCTCCCGTGCTGAAACCAAGCTGAGAGCGCAAGAAAAATTATTTTCACAAGTGTTTCTAATAGAAGCAAATGCTCTGCAGCTTTGTGCCATTTCTTAATTTGGAATGAAAATGATAAAAAAAAAAAAAGGCAAGCTTTTTTGTGCTTGGCTATCTCAACACAGGAGAGTAAGTGACAAAGAGGAGGACAGAGAGAGGGAGAGAAAAGAAAGAGAAAGAGAAAGAGAAAAAGACAAAGGATGAAAGAGAAAGAACAAAAGAAAGAAAAAGCTAGCAAGAAAGAAACAGAGAGAAAGTAATTTCATCTCAGCTGGAGAAAATAGTGACAGTGAAATTCTAGACAGCGTAATACACTAGTGTCAATAAATATTTATTCACCAGAAATAGGAACCAAAGGAACCCAACCAACTCAATGAAGTTTGGGGGGTAGCTTACTTCATACTAATACAAAACTATGCTAACATTAAAGATGCTTTTGCCTCGTAACACTGAAATAGTGAGCTGTGTACAGAGGAAAAACACCTCCCAGATATTCTTTGAAGCAAGGCAGGCAATCTCTTTAAGTACTGAATTCTCATAAAAGCATGCAATATTTCAGCAATAAGGAATGACAGGGTGTTCATTATCGGTTATTAATGTTTGCCTAAATGGAGCATAAGGTCCAGGCCTTCGGGGGAGTGCAGAGCTCCCAGCATTGCTTAATTACTGCCTCGTCTTAACCCAGCAATGCCAAGCTCTGCTGCGAAGCTCTGCTGTCGGAGACCCGCAGTATTATTATATGAGAGTAATTCTGTTTGGCCGTGCAAAGGCAAAATAATGCATTTGAGAAGGCCGTTGCACAGGTGACAGAAGTTAATCAGTTTTTCTCCCGAGATAAACTCCAGACAATACAAGGAATTTGACTGTAACCATCACCTCAACTCGCAAACACTTTGACCCACACCACTACGCTTCTCAGCAGCACCTGGCACAGACTGGACAAAACTTTCAGGAGACAAGAAAGAATTTTTTTCTTTTTTTTTTTTCCAGAAAGGCTGAAAAGAGGTGCTGCTCTTTGTAGAACAGCCCCTTTTATTTCTTTATTCCCCCAAACGTGCCAGTGCAGGAGCAAGCTCATTAGGATGTGCTGGCCTTGGGGAAGGGGCTTGCTGGAGGTAGTGGAGGAAGACACGTGGGCGGGATTGCTTATTTACGGAAGGCTGTTGCGACACAGGTGATGTAGCAGGTATAGGCAAGGCTTTATATTCTTTCCTACTGCTTTAGGAAAGACCGTGGTGTCAGGTAAGGCAGTGGCCAACTAGGCGGCAGCCCAGGCTGCTCTTGGGCAGAAGCTTGAAGGATGCCAATGGCTTTGGGGAAAAGAAAAAGCCCTCCTTTTCTCTGTATAAAGCCAGCTCAGCTAATTCCCCCTAGATCTGAGGGCAGTGGCTCCCAGGTTCCCCCTGTCTACTCAGAAGACGTTTAATTTCACAGAGACTTTACTCGCAGAGATTTCAACCCTTATGCACATAGGAGGCTGAATATCGCCTACCTGAGAAGACCTCACACTAAACTAGAAACAGCCATAAACTCAAAAAATAGTAAAAAAAATTGTAATATAGGACTGTAAGGTAGAGCTGTTACACTGCAATACCATAATTTCTTACGTAAGTGTGGTGGGTTTTTTGATGGGAAGATGCTATGGCTACTTCTTCCAGGTGCCTTTATTTTAACACCTTTTCAACAGCTAATCAAACACGTTATGATTGCAGGCAAGAAAAATTATGTAAGGCAGACTGTTAGCAATAAATCACAAAAAATAAGGGGGTCAAATAAGCTTCTATTAACCGTGTGTCCTATTTATTTGTTTATATTCTGTCTACAGAAAATATGATGCTGGACTGGGGATGGCTTAGGACAACCTTCTGGCGTGAAGACAGCTACAAAGCACAAAATACAAAACATGAACTCAGAAAGAAACAAGAAAAAAACAGCATTTTCTTGGCATCAACAAGAAGCTCTTTATTTTTCCTCAAGTTTTCTTTTCTAAAAAAAAAAAAAAATTGGAACTAAGACATTTGCAGAAATGAGACAAACTTTCTCTTCAGGTGACAATATTCAAGCAAGCATGTTGTTTTATTGAATTTAAATTGAAAGAAAAAAACCCCAGAGATTTGGAGTGGGATACAGTATCAGGAGAACTGAGAAACTGTGAACTGTGAAAGAAAAAAAAACTCCTTAAAACTGTGAACTGAGAAGCGGATGGAAATACCATTTAAACCCCTGATTACACCCTGTGTGTTCTTAAGGAGACAACATCATCTTTGCTAACTCGACGGTATTTAGGGAATGGTTTACAACATATCTTTTATTATAATCTTTTAAGAAAAAAACAGAAATATTTAATAGCTGTGACTTTACCATTTCTGTTCGGATGTCTTATTGCACTTTCTTTTTCTAGACAGCGCAGATGTATTTGCAGCCAGCAGTCAAGGGCAGGAAAGATTTCTTCCCTTAATAATCTTTTTATTTGCCACACCCAACAAAATCCTTGTAGGGAAAAAGAATCAAGACAACTCCCGATCAATACCTAAAGCCTAACAGGCAGTAATTATCAAAATAAAGAGGAAATCCCATATTGGGCTACGTACCTACCCATTAATCAAAACAACAGAAAATATCTGCAGCATTGCTTTTCTAAAATAAGACAAAAGATGCCTCCTTGGGTTACACTTTGAACAGGCTATAATCAAAAGAAAGAGAAGCAAGACTAACTAAGCCCCAGGAAGCCGCATTGTCCCTTTAACCCGCAGTATTCCCCATTTCCCATTAGTACTTAACATTTTTCATGATGTTGTGACTGCTATTATTTCGTTTAACACTGGTTAATCTGTATCTGAGGTATATGGAAACCCTCTAGATGATAAGATTGGACAGGTTCCAGCGTTGGCAGTTTGCGAGCGTGCACACACCCGGTGTGTTTTGATCCTTCCAGGAGCTCCCTGTTATTTGGACTGCCTGCCAATTCGTTCTTGGAGCAGCCTCTCGCTCAGCTCCCACAGGGCCGCGGCCGTCGCGCCGCCCTGCGCCTCCTGCGATGGCAGGCAGCGGCAGCAGTTGTTGAAGTACATCCCTCCCAGCCCCTCCAGCTCCGCAGCCGTGGCGCAGTAGACAGTTGTGGCAGCTCCTTGTTGCTGGAATTAAAAAACAAACAAACAAACAAACAAAAAGAGAGAAAGAGAGAAAAAAACCCTATATCAATATATAGAGGTATTTTATGGTTGTCATTTTGACCGCGGTCCTCTGAAGCTGCGCATCTTACGGAAGCATCGGTGGAAAGCATCGCGGCTGACAGGGTCACCTGCACGGTGACAAGGCTGACGCAGCACTGAAGGTGCTGCCTGCCTGTCTGCTGCCCGCTTTACAAAACACCGTAGTGAGGATTCGTTTTTTTGACTTTTCCTTTCCTCTTAGTGCAAAAGAAAAGAAAAAGACAACTCCTGAACCCCAGCCCCGGTCTCGGCTCTTTTGCCCCTTTTCAGTAACGCGGTGGCTCGGCGGCAGGGAGAGCCTGGGCTGACGCCAAGCGGCAGGGGCTGCCCAGGCGGGGTTTGAAACCGGCACACCTGAGTTTAAAAGCAGGCTTAAAAGCAGCACCTCAAAACTTCCAGGTTTCCCTTGGGAACACAGCAAACGCTGACGGCACACCTCGGGCACCTCTGCGCCCTCATCCCGACCAGCCACGCAAGGCTGACCCACAGACGTAGCGGGTTGGTTTGGGTTTTTAAACCTCTTGTACAAAATTAACCTGGGCACTCCAATTAAGACCTATCACGTAAAGTGCAATCGGGATTGGTGCCAAACCTGCCCATAGATCTTTGTTCAACAGTGTCACCGTGGCAGTTGTCACCGCTGCCCTGTAAGAGCGTTCATCTGCTGCAGGCAGAGAGGGGTTCTGATTTTGCAGAGACGCGAGGCTTTCCAGTGGGTTTTTTGTTCTGTAGCAACCACTTCTCATGTCTTACAGTGCTTTAAGAAGTGGAGCAGGTAGATTAGCGGCTTTTGTGGAGCAGGGTTTCTTTTTCTTTTTCTTTATACCAAGTGAACTTACGTTCAAAACAGGAAGAATGAGTTTCTCTGAATTTCTCTAACGGAAACCTGGAGATTGAGGCCACAGAGGGGCCACGCACCCCAGCACCGGCGATGGGCTACTCCCTGGCACAGATTAAAAGTGCAGTGCCAGGATAGCTGTAAAGAGGACAAGAAGCTAGTTTGCTTTGTAAACTGTAATTAAAAACAATAGGTGAGAGCACATAGCAAGACACAACACTAATTTAAAACCAATACAGTTTATCTGGCTTCTTATGATTATTCATGTATGATTCTATGATTCTATGATCTTAGTCCTTTCTGTGGTAACTAATTATGAGCTGATAGGAATCAGAATAAAGAGGCTGCCAAGTATGATTGAAAAAGTAAGCGAAGAGAAATTAGATGTTGCCACATTAGGATAATTTAATGAGGTAAGAGAATAGGCTTCAATTCTCTTGTGATTTTCCTCCAGTTCTTTTTTTCTGGCCTTTCATTGTCACAACCGAGGAAACTCAGGGTGCTGTTAGGGGGTCAGCCTGCGAGAGACCTCTGCTTTACATTCTCATCCTTCAAGGGCAGCGAGCAGGCTAAAAAGCCCCAGTTCTCCTTAAATGAGGTGTCTCAATTTTGTAACCGCAAAGAAAGGCATATTTGTTTGCAAGACATGCATTTTTCTCAGAAGATGGGATTAAACTGATAATGATGACTCCACGGCTTAAAAATCATCTCCCATCACAAGGTAAACCAAAACTGTCTGTATTAAGTATTTTGAAAGGCACGTATTTATCAACAGACCAAAATATTTTTAAAGTTAGTATAATACATAGTAATCCTCTTACTAAACCAGTATCTTTTTTTGAAAAAGAGAAAGTATCTTAAAGGCGGTAGCAGAAACGGAAGAGAATTCTACTAAAAGTAATATTAATAGAGAACAATAAAATCCCTATGCTCATTTGAACTATCCTATAAAGCTCCACAGCACAGGTATGATCTCCGTATTCAGCTGTTTAGAATGATTCAAAGCCCCTGAAAAGTATTACTAGTTTTTTGCAAGCAGTTCAACTGGACTTTTATTAGAAAGGTAAAATTAAACTAAATTGTTTCGTGCAGAGTGAGAGCCCTGAAGCTATTGCTGAAAAGCATCCGTCCAGCCAAGCTAAACTCAGGCTAGCTCTAAGAGAAATCAGCTAATTCATAAAATGGAAGTTTATCACAGCAGTTTAAAATCCAAAGCAAACAATAATTTATCTTTTCAAATGAGTCAAATTTGACGACTCTTAAACAAAATACTCAGCAGTCAGAAAAACGGCCCATAGTATGACAGCAGTGCTTTATACCTCGAACATTGACACAACCTAGACTCCAAAAGAAGAGAATAGTTTTCCCTGTGTGAGCGTAGGATATTTACTTTAAGTGATAAAAGATTCTGTGGCTGGAAGCCCAAAGCACTTTATCTTGCAATGCCTCCAGTGTTTCACTGAGAACTGGATGTAAGCAATGTGCCATTTGCTTTTTGGCTGTGTATATCTTTACTTCTTTCTAAATGTTTCAATCACGTTGGCTGTTTTGGAAGAAGAAAGTTCAATGGTTCTATCATTGAAAGAAAAGTACCTTTCTTAAGAGAAATGCAGTCATATTTATCCCTTTGTTGACAGAGGGTAAAGCTTTAATATCTCAAAATAATGGACAAACATGAGCTCATCAAGCCTAGGAGGTTCTTTCAGACGGCAAAACTACGAAACAGAAGGTAAAGCCCAGATTCTCAAAGCCATTTAAGCATCTGATTTCCTCTGGTGAACGTGAGCTGGTTGCATTCAGACATTTGAGGATCTAAGTGACTTGCCCAAGGAGAGAAGGGAAGGAGTACGGCAGAATCACAGGAATCAAATCAAACTTTGGGTCAGGAGGGATGTCAGGAGGTCTCTAGCCCAACCTCCTGCCCAAAGCGGGAGGTTGGGAGTCCCGTCTATGCCATGCTGAACGGGAAGGTCCTCAAGGGACAAACTGCTCCTTTTCCGTCTACGACTCAGATAGCACGAACCGCCGGGCAGAGCCAGAGCTGCAGATAACTGCAAAATGCCTGCACTGCCAGCCATGCCTGGCCAGGCTGAGAAACAGCTTAGTTTCTCGGTAAATATTGTTTATCCCTTATGAACACAGTCTTTTGAATGACATCTTTGTACGCTGGGCCTTATGACAGTTTAATAACAAGTTTTAATTTTTTGCTCATCAGCTTTCCTGTTCACATATCATCAGCATACGACAGCAGAGGATGTTAGGGAATCTAATTAGTAAACAATTCCATACTGCTGATACAAGATGAAACATTCTTAAACCGATAAAAAGAGCACTTTAATCACTGTTGAATGACTTTCAATGCCAAGCAGTTTGTGCCATGTCAGAACATAATTTGAAGAAGATTAGAGTACTATATAAAAGAATTAATGTTAACAACTTCGTTAAAAAATGTCTTAAACAATGAGCCTGTCAGTTGTCACCGACTCTCCCTGATCTATTGTGATTAACGCCCTCCCTCCCAACAATTTCCCCCGATAAACAATGCTAAAAGCGCTGGGCAACCTAAACATTTTTTTTTTTCCATACGCCCGTCAGCTGTACAGGGTGCTAATCACCAGGGCTGGGGGTCAGCCTTCTTTAACCTGCAACAAAGGCAGCGGGCTGCAATGATGAATACACAGGATAAAGAATTTGTGAGAAGCCCAACTGAATCTTTAATCATGCCTCAATGCCATTTCCGATCCAGCCAAACATTTGAAAGCTGCTAGGCAAGCACCACGCTATCAATCTTTCTCGCGTACGTAAAATTACCCGGGAATCTTGTTTTGGATTAAGTTGAAGAGTGTCTCAGTAATAAGGGTTCATCGTTCTCTTCCGCAAATCATTTGTCAGTTTTGTAATACAATCTTCAACTGCAGCAGGGTGGGATTTATACAGCAGTTGCTGTTTATTTATAGTTGAGGCTCAAAGAGCTAAATTATCCATCCTTCCAAAATCCTTTGTTGAGATGAAAATACTAAGTAGCTACTAGTTCATAGGCACTTATTTCATAACTGCTAGCTGTCAATTCGTAACTGATGGCACTGAATACAAATTAATATTGAATATCTTAACAGGAGAAGAAAAGGGGTTCTCGATATGCAGTATACGGTAAACCCCTCATTAATATATGCAACGCATCCGTTCGTATTCTAAGACACCATTTATGTCCCTGATAAGAAAACAAATTACATAGTTAACGTTTAGTTTTCAGATTTGTCTACTTTCAAATGCATGTTTATTTTCTAAAATTAGATTCCTGTTCTGAAGCAGGTTTGCATATCAAGCATATAAATAATAGAAACAATGCCATAACTTATCCGTATACTTATCAACTACAAATGAATAAGATCCGCTCTGAACTCTGTTAAGGGCACACAGAGAGCATTAAACATTGCCTGCCAGTGAGATGGGATCAGCTTCTTTGAAAAGGAGGTTTTTATTTTCTTATGAAAAATTAAGGACAAAGGCCAGTTGTCTTGGTAGCCTGAGGTGAAGTTTAGCACAGCGCATTTTAAAAGATGACCAGTGGGAAGAGGTGAATTCAAAATGACAAGAGAGGTGAGTATTTGTGACAAGGGCCAGATTCAAAGCAAGCAGCTCAAGTGAAATAAAAAGGCGAGTGCTTCCTTAAAACTCTTCAGGCTGTTCCTCTTATTCATCTCAGGACTATGAGACAAAGCCAACACATCCCTAACACAAAAACATCAGATCCACACAATGGCACTGTCAACATGCCATTTATAGCGGAAAAACTCATTACACAGCAGTGAGAAGATGAGGTAGTCTGAACATATTCCAGATCATGAAACCAACAGGGTCTCCCATACCTTCTTTGTGCCTCTGAAAAGCGCCCCGAAGACTTCAAACCTGTTCTGCTAGAGAGGGAAATACTCTCCACCAGCTAGCTTCAGCAATGGTCATTCCCTGATTTGATGTGAAATATAAAATCTCCTTGGGATAACAAACAAAATGATATGGAGCCTATTTCCACAATGATCAGTTCCAAATCGCCCAAACCAAACCCTAAAGTTACAGCTGCAATTCTATGTTCCTCCAGCCCCATCTTCACCTGGTGTAAACCAGCCCAGGTCCGTTGAGTTCTGAGGCCCCACGGATTCGCAGATGCTGAGGATCTGCTCCATTACTTGTCGCCAGCCTGGTGTTGACACTGGGGGCTGGAGGGACACGCTGCCCGGCTGCTGGGGTACCTGCCCGTCCAGCTGGCTGAGCTGGGGACAGGCTGCCCGCAGAGGGCTGGGGAGCCACCGCTCCAGACTGCGGCTCAGGAGCCGAGCTTGGGCTTACCTCCTGGAAGAAGTCTGCCCTCAGAATGCATTTCTTTCTTTTGGGGATTACTAGCAACCCCCAGCTGGGATTGTGGTGCAGAGTCTTCTCAAAATACACTTACTCCTTTCTCTCTAACGTTAAACCATTTCAGCAGATGAGTTGAACCAGTAGTTTTTCCCATCGAGTCTTTGCAAACCATGCAGAGCGTGATGATGGTTGGACTTGATGATCTTAAAAGTCTCTTCCAACTGTCACGATTTTATGATTCTGTGACCCCAGAAAAACACTAGCAAGTCTAAAATCCTCATGTCCTCATTCAACCTTCAGGATTCCCCAGTATCTGAAGTGCTTTTAGGAGCAGTCTTAAGAGCCATTTGGTGGTATCAGCCGCAGCTGAAGCCAGTCATAGCTGAGGGACCTACGTCTCAACATCAGGTGTTACTCTGCTCCCTTTCTTACCAGGGTATAGCTCAGAGCTGTGAGGGATAGTCACTTTTCGGTCCAATGCAGTGAACAAGTTTTAGTCTCACAAGTGAGATGGCAGGAGGACTGTTCAGTTCCTGCTGCAGTCCTCTTACTCAGAGCAATCCCAGATGCACAGTTATCTTATGAGTAACGCTCAGAATATGTATGTATTAGTCTCCTGTAAGAAAATAGGATTCCCTGATTGCTTTTTCAGCAAGGAAATATGAAATTGAGACCTGCTTCTGCTAGTTTGAGTGAGTATGATAAACTGAAATCATATCTGCAGCTAAAAAAATAAAACTTTGGAGCTGCCAAATATGATCTAAGAAACAAATCAGGCTCAGTTGACTTCAGGTCCCATCTCCACCCAAGTGCCAGCAGGAAAACATGACCTGAACTGACTCTGTAATTACAGTCTTTTCAAAAGTCTCACCGAACCACATCTAAACCAGAGATTCTCAACCACCTCCCCTTCCCCCATGACCACATTTAAACCAGCAAAGCATCTCTTAGAAGATAATACAACGGATAAACCGAAATCTATAAGGTCTGCTTTTTTTCCTCTGATGTATTCCTTTTTCAATTAATTCCCAACTACAAAGACTCAAAACTCCATCAGCTTCTCTACTTGCAAAGCATAGTTGGTTTCAAGCTGTAACTTTTCTTAGCGTCATTAAGACCCTTACACATTTACAGTATTCTTTACATACATTATAGAAGATAAACGTGCTATGTTCTTTGAGTAAGGAAACTGCAGTAGTTCACGAAAGAGGATTTGTTTTCAACTGTTGAGGCATTAAGACCTAGTGATTATTTCAACTATTCAGTATATGCAGCTATATTTAACTTACATTCTGGGTTTTAACTTTGCAAAAGAAAATGTGTCCATTGTAATAAATGTATTTTGATAATGCACCACGTTGTTTGTGTTATGCAACACCCCATATGTTCTCAATTACGGCAATGATAGCGCTTGAAAACCTCCAACCTCCAACATCCAGTGTCAAACAGATTGTCTGCAATCATTCCACAGGAGGAGAAAAAAAAAAAAAATACAATACAGGACGTCAAGTCAGGAGAACTGGGTTGGTTTTCTCTGTTTGACTTTGACTTTCCTAGTGAACTTGGACAAGTCACTTCAACTCCATGTACCTCACTTTTCCCAGCTGTAAAATGGGGAGAGTACTATTATTTACCCACCTCACAGGGGTGTTGTGAGGACTAGTTCAGATTTATGGAGTGCTTTCACACTTATTGTAGAAAAGCACTGTGTAAGTATAAAGTGTTACATTATACACCATTGTTAAAATGTGTAGAAGATGTAGAAGAACAAAGTTGGCAAAATAGCTGACAAAAATGTAATTACCTTTTAGAATCATGCATATTTTTCTCTATTGTATAAACTTAATTCTTTAACTTGTGAATCTGTCTGCTACACCGGGCCCTATGCCAGTCTCTTCCCTCTCTCACCCTGTTTCTTTTTGCCCAGCTCACGGAAAACTTGGTAAAACTCTTATTAACCAAAACACCGTTGAATTCTTCAAAAATGGATGCTTTAGAGGGAACCAGCTTTGAAAGAGTGAGCCAGGGGTTCACCTCTCCTGTCCTTTGCATATGCTAGAAAGAGCCACCGTTGCATACCAGGGGTGGGATTCAGTTGCCCAACATTGGTTTTACAACATCTGAGCCACCTTAGGATGTGCCGCGCGCTCTACAGCTGTCCTCCAGAAGGACCCAGGGGTCCGGTATTGTACTTGCCAGCCCCTCACAGACAGCTCAGACAAAACCATACCGTGTTTAAGACAGCACCAGACACCTACGTCCACGCAACCCAATTGCTCTTATGGCAGCACCTGGAAGGGAGCTGGTTCCCGCAGGCAGCACCCTATTCCTTCCTTTCCCCAGTATCTCATTAAAGTCCACAAGCAGCTTCTGCGAATTGTTTCAAGCCTGACACAGAGCCATCTTAAGCTTCAAAAACTTTAATGAAGCATATGGCTTTACCCTGCTCAACCAGCAGGGTTTGGACGGCAGGAGCAGCAGCACGTCCCGCAGGCTGCTCGCCCTGCCCTCTTTACCCGCCTCACATCTCCACACAGATCACTTCTGCATTTTCTCCTCCTGCCTGCTGAACTCCCATTCGTACCCGATTTACACTTTTAAGACATCAGTGCTGCACTGAAGTGGCAGTTTTGAACGCTGCATGCAAATTGCTCTGATCCAGCATTGCTTTGCTTTTCTTCTGGCAGGCTAGGATGGAGTAGTGGTGCGATAGTGCACGCTCCTGCTCATTTCTGGATTTGGGAAAAATCCCTGAGGACAGTTATCGATCTTCATTTCAGAGAGTAATGGGGTAAGGGCATGATCAGGTTGACCATATTATGTTGCTTCTCCCCTGCCCTACGTGCCGACACTGACCGTTGGAGTGAGAAGCAAAGAGCCTGTAAGAGACAGTCCTCGGGCATCACAGCAGCATGACCGGGAGCTGATCATACCCGAAAATCTCTGTCACTCGCTTTCTGAGATTTCACAATGTGCATTTATATAAACATGAGTCCTATCATTACTTGTCAGCCACTGTCAAAAATGGAAATCCTATGGAGGACATTGGAAATCCTCCCGAGATACATATCCTGCCAGCTAAGGGTGGATTCTTCCGGGCAAGGGTAATTTGAAAAGTTGGGCAAACAGGTTGTTGACAATAAACATAACCTGCCACAAAGACAGATTAGATACGCTGCTGCAAGTAAATCATCAGAATAGGGCTGGCTGGTGTTTGGGCATACGTAGATGAGAATTCATTGAAATAACTTCTGTTATTAACTTCTCCTGACTTGAAATGTTTTGGTTTTGCTGTACCTAACTTTAATTATAAATATACTTTATATAAATGTATGTATACATACAGTTCTGTATATGCTGTATATATTTATATAGCTTTTTAATACTATTATTAGTCAAAATTTAGACTTTTTCATATGCAGTATTGCAGAGAATGTCATCACAATATTGACATTTGGCTTCCTCCTTCATCGCACAGATAATTTTTTAGCCTGACTTTCATTTTAGATACGAGTGAAAAAAACCCCCACACAACACAATGCTTTTTAAGCAAGTGACCTTTTGGGACAAACATTTAACAAGCTGTTTGTTTAGGTTTTAAAGACAAAGATTGTTTTTCATCTGTTGATACACACACACACATGCACAGACACACACATTTCAGTAACACAACGCATTGACAAACCACAGGGTGTTATGATGGGGACATATCATGGTAAGAAATTAACTACTAACTCTGTCTTCCAGAAACTAATTAAGCGAATGTATTTTGCAATAATACAGATCTAGCAAACAGGCCTCTAAAGTCTAGGCTTAGAGCTGTAAGCCAGGCCCTCCTGTATTATGTATGTGTGATTTTCATAGATAGCCTGCTGTAAAGTGTGCCCTGTTAGTGCATCTTTCAGGCTCAAAGACATTGGCCTTGTTAATATTTCATTTAGTACGTACTGTAGAGTCTCATTTATATTACTTCTATAATTAATGGTGATAGCTTAGGCACTGCCTTTACAAGGAGAGATCCCTGTATGTTGGTCGATGGATAATGAGAAACAATAGATATTTCATTCACCAGCAGCTTGTTGCTAGTTAGTAGGAAATTATCGTGTGTACTGTTGCTTTAATTGCCAGGGTAAATAATGCTGCCGCTGTGTTAGTGAACATTTTAAAGCACTTGATGCAAATAGACTAGAAACAAAACACACAAAAAAAAAATTACCTTTATTATGCTATACCTTAGCATAGGGAGTTAAAAAGGTATGTCTTAAAACATTTGCGTTCTATCATGCAAATATATCTTAATATGCATGTGCTGACTATTCAACCACTGTATTTTAGGAAATACAATTATGCTGCCTTTCTCTTCTCCTATGTAGACTGTAAATAACTGTAGATCTTTCTCTTGTTTTCCTATGTAAATATATGTAAATACTAACAAGCTATGCATGCTGATATTCTAGGCAATTTCAGGTACTTTTATAATCTGAAGGCATGTACTTGAATTGGTTTGTTAAAAAAAAAAAAAAAATCAACTCTCTCAAACCCTTTAAAGCTCATTACAAATTAAAGATTTCTTATTAGACTGGTTCCTTCAATCTCAGTCGCTTCTGTTGTTTATTTTCTTTCCCTGCTTTGTGAACGGGGTCTCCCAAGACCCGCCACTAAGGATGCATACTCCAGCGCTCTTTTCTCCAAAGCCTGGAGTCCCGTCTCAGGATGCGATTTGCTCCCCGACCGAGGACGTGAACCATTTAGATTCAACACCGTCCCCATCTGTAAACCTCAACAGAGACTTGGGGAGGGGGGAAGCCTACCCCCTTTGCTCTGACCTCTCCGTCTGTTTAATGATGTTTTCTATTTCGTTTTCTCAGCCCATAATCCATCAAGTAAGGATCTAATACTGCGAGTGCCAGGACCTGGTTTGAGGGCAGATGCCGGCGCAGCCAAGAGCGGTCCCCACGCCTTTGGCCGTGTCTTCGCTCTTCGGCTGTGCCGCAGTCCGGCTGCTCGCTCAGACATGCTCCTCTCTTTGAACATACTCTATGCTTCTCTTCTAGCACGCTCGTGACTTTGACAGACTGTGAAAACAATTTGATAAATAGCTTGATAAATTTGCCCATCTCTTCCCTTCAGTGCAGTAACACTGTTTGTGGGAGCCTTTCAATTGAAGGAGTGTGAACAAAAATGAAATTACCTAAGCTTATAAATCAAGGCACCTCCTGCATACAAATTTGGAGGCAAGGTTTCAATTTAGCTCTCTTCTTCCTTCTTTTTTTGTTCTTGTAATAAATGAAGATTCCTAGGAGGAAAACAGTAAGAAGAAAAAAGAGACGCATTTATCCCCCAATACAGTAAGCGGGGGCGGGGAAAAATCCCCTCTGCATTATCTATGGAAACTAAATGCAATGACAACTTTGTAATCGAAAGAAAACTGCTTTCATGTCTGCAGATGCTTTTTCCAGAGTAGATGTATAAGAATAAACACATTAATTGACAGGATCTTCATGACTTTTTAAGTTCCTCAAACTTAGCTCGGTGCCTGGGGAAGATCTCTTTCCAGTCCTTGAAGACTCTTTTAAGATGAATGTTTAAAAAGCTGAGCTGACATGGGCATTATGTTCAAGTGCAAGCTGTACTATTCTTTAATAGAGGGCGTAGAAATGGTTCATAGGATTATTATCTTTCTACAGACAAAACCCATTACCTTCACACTAGGAGGGAAAAGCTAGTTTTTAACTTATATAAAACAGAATCAATTATCAATATCTTTGCATGGTTTCCCGGCTCTGCTGGAGAGCAGCCGCAGAGCTAAACACACAGAGCCATTTGGCAAAAGGGCTCCTTCCTACGCCGGGCTTCTTGTTACACCGTTCGTTTTAATAAAACCACATCTGCAGAAGAAAAAATAAGTAGCAACGATTTGTATGCAGGGCTTCCACCTTGAATGTCACAAGAGGAGACAGGAATCACATTTGCAGACTGATCGCCCGGCTACTGTTACTTTAGGCTTTTTCCCAGTAAAAAGTGAACAAGCGAATAAAAAGCAGTCATCGATGCAAAGTCAAATGCAGTGGCAAACAGCAGCACAGGTCAGAGCATCCATACAGCGTGGTGTCTTTGGTGTGGAAGAAAAGCGCTCCTTCAGCAACCTCTGCCATATAATCCTTACCATCCAGGCTCTGAATAATCCTTTTGTTGGCTTTGCCAGTGGCTTTTCACAGATGCTTATGTTTCCGGTGAGAAAAGGAAAGCCTTTTCACAGTGAAAAAGTCCCCACATGCCCTTAAACTACTACAAATAAGTCTTATGTCTTTCAATAGACAATGTCTGCTCCAACTCTGCGTCCCTCCGCTGAGATCAGTAAGTGCAGCAGCCATCCTTAAAAACGGTGTCCCCAGCTACTTTACTAGCATATGCCAACTCAGGTGCACGTGCAGGTGCAGTATGTGCAATGTATATAAAACATAATACTCTAGAAGCTGGTAATGGTATTTGGGAAGGAAATGTTCATTATTAGACTCTTATCTGTTTATCCCATTCACGAGATCTGCTTCTACAAAGCGCATAATGATAAATGGCACATTTGCAAATTATCTTCTGAGTGCTGATGAGAAATCAGCAACCTGCGAGTTACCGTGACTTTGAGTGAGTACACGCCACCGCAAGTCTCGTTTGCTGAGACGCCTGCCAAATGAGTGCATTAGTATATTAGGAATCTAATAAATTGACTAACAAGCATTTGATGAAAAATAGCGGTACCATCCGTTACAGTTATCATCACAGCCAACAAGGCTACTGGGGCTGGGATTTTGAAGGCACCAGCTGCTGATAAAAGAGACGTTGCCACATCACGCCACGCTCTCAGCGGCATCTCCCTGCTAACCGTGCGTCGTAACAAACCCTCAGCAAGGCGTAAGACCTCCTTTACTTAAGCTTCTTCATGACACCTATAAAGATTTAAGCCATTGCAGCCTTACTCAGTCTTGTCCTTTCCTTTCCCACTGGAGAAAGTAGGATGCTGGGATGGTGGAGAAAACTCTTCTGACAATCCAGCACTGAATGAGTTTCTCCCCCTGGGAAGGAGCTGGAGGAGACACTTCCCGTTATACGGCTCAGCACTGTTCAAACATCTGAGACTGCTTTCACGTTCACAGTCTGTAAACTTTAAGCTCGTTAATTACGATCACAAACATGAGGCTAAAGGACCAAGAAGGCTTTGGCTATGTTCTCATTCAGCAGAGAGGCACTGCGTTGTTTAACGTCATGCAATCAAAGCCGTTTCAGGAGTGGCTCAGAGTCCTACTTCTAACTCGGGCTCCTAGTGGAAAAAGTAGAAGTCGGGAAATAAGTCTTCATGCAGCACTTCAACCATGTCATTCACTGCTTTGCTGGATATTTAAGAAACCCAGTTCCTTTTTATGAGTAAAACCAATGATCCCCTCTCGTGCAAACGTCCTCCCTGCCTGGGATGGCACAAGCACCCGACACGTTCAAACCTGCAGGACCTGCAAACCTGCAGCAGGGTAATTAAAAGCTCAGGGTTAACTGTGTCCAGAGCCCAGTGGGAAGGTCTGGCCGCTCTCCCCGGCAGCCCCGCGCAGCCCACCCGATGCACTGTGGGTGCTCGCCACTCCTCCCGCCGGCGCCGGGAGAGGACGGCACATGGCAGGTCGCAGCTACGCTCTGTCCTGTGTAAATTATGTCTTTTCAGGCTAATTAATTCTAGTAAGAGCAATATACCCTTACATTCAAGTTTCAGAAATCTTCTGCGTGCCACTTAATTTGTTTAAAGTAGAGAGGAACCCAATTCATTATGAATGCCCATTTATCGTCTGCCAACAAATCCCAGCAAACACTCCAAAACTACGCACGCGTAAGAAAAGCTCCTTCTGCACCTTCCCAAATTGCATTTCTGCTTTTACCTGAGACATTTGCAAGATCCCCCAACTCTGTCAACAGTCGCTCTCCAGTTTTGTTTAGCTTATCATCAACAGACTCTGCTTTTGTGAGTGGACAAGTCATTTGAGTGTGCACCACAGTTATAATGGCCTGACTGACAGCTCAGCCAGATAAACACGAGAGAATAACAGACGTCGGAACAATCTGGGTATTCATTTTGTCCGTTCAACCGGGTTGAAAGGATTTGCCAGCCAAGGGCACAACACTTCAGGCTAATTTGCTCAGCCAAAGCGCTGCCAGAGTGTAAGGCTGCAAGCAGATGACTGATGTTGGGGAGATCGGCGGCCCCCGATGAGGTACTTATTATTCACCTCTGCCTCACGGGAAATGAAAGCACTATTTATTCAAAGCATCCATTTGAAAGAGGAAAACATATAGAAATGAACTTTGGTACAAAACTTGAACCCTTCTCGCTGCTTCCCTGCTTCTCCATTAATTCCAGCTTCTCGTCCTCCTCATCCTGCACACTGCAGCATTTCTCTTCCCTTGCTGCTTCTTTCCCCCCACACATTTGCTCCTCCTTTCCCTCCTCTCTCATACTTTCCTTAGCCTAGTCTCCTGCTTTGCAGTTCCGATCCTCTACCTGACACCGGCTACCGTTTCTTTGCCGCTCATCTTCCATTTTAACGCTATACCCACTCAGCTTTGCAAACCTCGGAGGCTCAACTCTATTTTCACAGGGTCTGGTACAGAAGTGGGTGCCCAGGATATATCCTGGCTCCATCTCACACACTACGTGCGCTCTTCAATCTTTTGGCCGATATTAGCCCCGTACCCCGCTGGCAGCCACGTGCTAGCAACGTGCCGCATCAGTCACCGCTCCGGTACGGAGCCAAGCAAGGCAGGACCAGCGAAATGGCGATGCTGTCCTTGTTGAGGAACGTCGTCTCTTGCACACTTTAGGCATCCTGTGTTTAGAGTGACAGAGCCACAAGTCCACCTGCTAATCACGTAAAAATAAATGATGGGTAGAACAGCCAAGCTTGTACTAAGAAAAGGGAAACACCGCTCTGACATATCCCCTCAAGCAAGCAAACAAAGTAATAGCAGTTTACAGTGGAGGTTTGCAAGTTTGCTCCCATTAATTAAGTGCCATTTTCCAGCACGTTGAGTTTTAGCTCATTTTCTCCAGGATGGATTTCAGCAACTCTTTTCTCCCACCGAAGAGCAAAGGCCAAAACCTGCTCTCGGTGACAGCAGCACGACTCTACCGGCTTCAGCAAACTGTGGAGCCGAGACGGGAGGTGCAGCGGTGCCGCGGTAAATCCCCGAGCGTCGCAGGAGGCAGCGTCCCGGAGGAGTGCCCACAGCCCCCGCGCGGCGGGCTGGGAACAACGGCCCCGGCAGAGGTGACGCACTAACAGCCTCAGACACATCACGGGAGGAATGCAAAGTGCACCTGACACTTCTTTTGATCTACTCCTAAGAAGCATTAAAAGGCACATTAATGTGCTGCTTTAGTGCGTGTTCAATGTGATAGCTGGAGACATAACTGAGCCTTTCACAAAAGTCTAATTGGGGAGAAGAATAAACTTATTGTTTCCTCCTCTGGACATGCACCCTAGAACATAGGCAGAGTTGACGTTTGCATGAAGTATGTTGCTGTTTTGCATTTTAAATCCAGGCATGCTAAATGTAGGTTGAATGATCGCTTTGACTATTATTAGGAAGTCAGTACATGTCCAACAGTAATTCTACAGATGCAGTAACTGATATTGCCCAGCGGCAGGTTATCTTTCTCTAATGCTACCGAACACTGAAATTCAAACATACAAGTGTGTATGTGTTTATTTACATACTTATACATAGATATATAAATTGCTCACTTAAAATACCAAGTGTCTAATAAAGTATCTGAGCACAGCTGCCTTTCATGCAATTGTTTCGTATTGCTCCCGGAGACCCTCACACACAAATCACGTTCACATTTAGTAACAGCGTTCTGTGCATTGAGCTAATGATGCCTCTTGACCTCACTATGAAGCACCTTTGCATCTCTGTGCTTCCTGTTTCCATGTCAAATTTCCTTTACTCTTTTCAGACAACCACACCATGAACAAACTGCAAACAACAAACCGAGTAACAAAGAAAGAAGGAATGTAATATTCCTACCCAGGTTAATCAATAGCAAAATAAAGGGAGCAAAGAAAGTCAGGTCTAAGTTCCATGGTCGAGGTAAGGTGAGGAACAACATTACTGGGGCATCCTAAACTTTGCTGAAGTCCACTTACTCCGTGCTCCTATTTCTATCAGCTTAGGTGTATGTTTGCACATCTGGCCAGACCTATATTCAGCTGAACTCCACTTTCTTCTCTGTGCAGTGCTCTTTCTTACACCTGTTATGTTGATAATTTATGTGTCCCTGATTAGCTCTGTGCAACACCCTCAATGTTTTATCTCTAGAAGGATTAGAGGGTTTATGCTGCCTTCTTCGTTTGTCTGCAGCACCTCTTTCCAGCCTCAGCTAGGCTCCCTGGATAGCGTTCTGCACTGCAGTACTAATGATGCCAGTACTGTTATACTAAGACATGCACCTCTTAAACTCTTTTGGCAAAAGACAGTCTAATCTGCGAGAACCATTAGCTTGCTTTTCTTGAAGCTCTCCCTCAATCTAGCCACAAAGATTGTAACGCAAGGGAAGAGGAGGCTGAGAAATGGGAGCCCGGAGAGCCCTGCTGCCCGGCTCGGTGTCCTGCTGCTAACCAAAAAGCATGAACCTGCACTGCCAATGCACGCCAAGTCCATAAAACAACAGTGTGTCCTGATCAAGCTAGGCAGGTAGATAAAAAAAAAAAAAAGAAAAAGATTAGGGAAGGCAACACTCTGGGCACATAACAGATAGATGCAGAGTGGAAAATCCATGCAGTTCTGTTCTTTTTGTACGGTATTTATAAAACACCATCAGTTCTTTCTGCTGGTACCAACTCAGGATGAAAGGAACTCCCTTTCCAAGCCCACACATGCCACTCAATGCTTCAAAACCACTCTGAGGCTCTTCCTAGCCCAGCTTTTGGATGTTCACCTTTTTTCTGGACAACACCGTGATTTTCTCCTTATGAACAAGCTAACTTCATTCCCACCACACAGATGAAAGAGTTTTTCTTTAGTCTACTCCTCCGGCTGATATTCAAGATGGTTTCTGATGAACCCATCTTGAAAAGCGGGAAAAGGAGGGAATCCCAGTGGAACGTCAATAAATTGTTTGTCCTACATGAAAAAATTTGAAACAGAAAACAAACGTATATAGAAAACTCCAGGATTTCAGCGAGAGTACACAAGGGTTTCTTAGGCCTCCCTTTTAAATTACCTCCTTAAATACACCTTTTAGAAGCAACCAATGTTGGAAATTTAGCTTTTGCAGTATTTGGATCTGTTCCCCTTTCCAAAAACGCAGCCAAAGCTTTCCTGAGGGAACACCTCAGACACTCCATGCGCATCTCCTGCGCTGCCTGGCCTTGGCTGCAGGGGAGGAAGGGGGACACGCACGTGTTGAACCTGGGGAGCACCTGGGCTGGAGAGCTGGAGCTACACGCACCTCCATAGCGAAAGTTCATGCGTGCTGTCCCTCGAAGGCAGAAATGCATTATTTCAACAAGATACACATCTCTCCTGCTCCCTCCAGTAGGAGGAATGGAAACGTGTCTGGCTTCCCAGCAAATGCACAGAAGATCCTTTTCAGTCGATACCAGCCAGTTGACTCTATCTCAGTATTTTTCCATTTGCTTCCTACAAGTGAAAATGACGGTCTGTAACAAGATCTCTATCCCTGTTTTGCCACAATGCCATATCCTTCTAGGAGAATGCTTTCTTGACAATAAATTTCTATTAAAGTGCAATGTGCTCTTAAGTGGCATAATCTTTGACAGTTGGCAACTTGTGAAATATATTTATGTTCTGTCCAAATACTGTATTGGAGCTGTACTATCTAACTCTCCTTATGCACTTTTGATCACTTTTTTCAGCCTAGTTAGACTGTAGAAGGGAAAAATCACTCAGTGGCATAAATGCTATGTACCTAAAGGATTTTTAGCTCTTACTTTCTGACAAGTCCAAAAGTGAGTTTGCTGCAAAATAATGAACTTAAGTGACCCCTGCTGACTTCTCAAGGAATGACATTCCATAGGGAGTCCCATCTATGAAACAATTCAGGTACAAAATTAGTCCAGATTTCTCAGCTCTTTGGACTTTTTCTTGGAAAAGAATCATTCTTCGGAAAGTTACTAGTCATCTGAAATGGCATGTCAGTCTGCAGTTTGGGATGGTCCATCTCATGATGAGAAAAAGGATAAAGGGTCAGATTGGAACCCCTGCAGGAGCCAAACACAGTTAATCTGTTTTTCAGCAGTATTATCAGTTAAGCATAGCTGGAACCTGAACGTCTTATATCTGCCCACATATCTGGCTGGTGCCTTCTGGCCTTCTGTGTGGTGTAAGGGCCTAATAAAAGGTGGCAGCACTTGATGCCAGATAGTTTGTCTCTGCCTCGTTTAATCATTCTGAATGGACTGATGCTCAAGCCCAACTTGCATTCACTATCGGTCTGCGAGAGGGCTGCTGAGAGCTACTTCTCAGCAATCAGCTCAAACCACTGGCAAGACATCTGTCAAGTACACTTTAGCATCCCCGCAACCTCAAAGTAAGAGAAGTGGCCTTCTCAATTTAGATGCAATATTAAAGGCAGTTGACAGAAATCTTACATCCAGCTGCCTTTTCTCTCGAGGTCTGCAATCCTGATCCCATTGAAGTCAGTGGGAGCCTTGCCATTGACTTCAAAAGACCCACCATTACAAAAATAGTGTTCAAGATGGAATACGTGCAACTGGATTACTCTCAAACTCATTGAAAACCTAAAATCCTATTAGGTTATAGAGCTGTCTTGATACTCGAGAGACACTTGAAACTGCAGAGGCTTAGGCATTTCATACAAACTCAGGATGTGTCCAAATGAGGTGGCAGCATTGCTATTGTGCTCGTTAAACTCTTAAAACACATGAGTTAGGCTTTCAGCACAAATCATGTTGTTAGGTCCAGTTGACTATAGCACAAACTTGATCAGAACATCTACACTCCAAACAAAAGAACTGCATGTTCAGATGAACTTTCTCAGACTTCTCATGACCTCATTTGCAGTGGAGTGGACTAGCAGTTGATGCAACTTAATTGCAAATGCAAATGTTTATCCAAGAAGACAGCGTACTTTGGAAAAAAAAAAAAAAAGAAAGAAAAAAAAAGGGAAGAGTTACCACGCAACTTCGTTTTCTGTGTTTGTGTTTACACAAACTGAAATATCACATTTGCTGAAAATAATCAGAGAATGTATCATAAGATGTATAAAACAATCAACTCATGTAGGCATATATGCTACAAATGGCTTAAATTGTAAACCTGCAATAGCAGACAAGCTTTCCTTTTAATTTTTCTTAGACTAGGTGATAGTTCGAGTTATGACCAAGAATTTAGCACATCCATTCAAATTATACCTAAAGCACTAAATCCAGCACAGCAGTAATTTTCTAGTCTTTCATACTTCCCAACTTAATGAAAAGAGACATTAATGTCCCAACTATAGATTAATTAGATGGAATCATTAAGAATTATTTCCCAGGTATCTTTTGCTAATACACATATTATCATTGAACACTACCAACCCTGTTTGGAAGGTTAATGTTATTTTGGAAGAATATTTACAGTATCAATGATAGAAAAACCAATACCTAAAAAAAAATATTTTCCACCTGCAGCTATCTGTCATCCATCCCACACAAGCTTTGAAAGCTTTCCACTATCTGTCAAAACACAGGTTTTGATGCAATAAAGACTGTAATTATTGAGCATTTGCAAGAAATAATATTTTCCCTCTGGTACATGTTATAACAGTTGTTAACATGCAAGTATGAATACTAATGCTCCAAGCCCACCTATACTTCTCACAAATGATAAGGATTTTTTTGAATACTGATATAAAGGCAAGTATAATAAAAGAGCAAGATAAGACTGAATACAGGTCTTGAAAAGTAAACGTCAATCAGAATAAGGTCCTTAGAAGCATAAGAAGTTGATTTGAAGTAGAGTTTGGAAATAAAGCTGGCAATTAGATCCAGGGATATGAACAACACTTCTATTCGTGTTAAAAAAAAACACAAAAAAAAGATCCTTTTGCAACCAAAATACAAGGCTACAAGATGTGTGAAGGAAACAATACCGAGTATGCATCAAAACAACTCTGCAGATGCCATGCTAGCAGATGGCTTAAGCCGACTGAATTACTGTATAAACATTTAACTGAAAGTTTGATTTTATAAGTGTGGAAATTATACAAAACAAAAAGAAAATGATTCTAAGAAGCACTTAAATTAGTAATTTGTAATTTTCTCTGCTAGGATGGCATAGCTGTGCTGCTTTGCAAGAGTCCTTTGAAGAGGGAATTTTGGAAACCTCTGAAAGAAATTGCACACCGTAAAAGGGAACTCGTATGAACACACAAAACTAAGCGAGACACTTAAAGGTAAATATATACCTTCCCACTGCTGTTGCAGTGCGAATCCATTCCAACTGCAAGTTAATAAAAATCTACACCCCTCCCCACTCTCCATTTCCTCCTTCATGTCTAGATAACAAAGGCTGCGTCTCTCTGTTTATACCTCAGTAACTTCTGCAGCAACCGCTTGTCGTGTCACTTGGGCTCAACTGCAATACGTGGGCAGGAAGGGCACAGGAGAAAAAGGCTATTTGTGCATAGAGATCTGCAACAAATACCAGTCAGAAGGCGGAAAGACAAAAATATACAGGAAAAGGGAGAAGAATTAATGCAGATATAATGTGGCTTCTTGCTACAGCGTACAGGCTGGATAAACTAGAGTATCACTGCTGAATTGATGGGTTTGGCCTGATTAATGCTTAGACACGTGTCTCAGAGGAATGTTTTCTATCATTTTGCCACGAAGTAACAGTGCAAACCAGGAGGCTGATGATGGCCACAGGGTCTTATCCCGCTTTACTGAACGTCAGAGCGCTCTGTCCTCAACTTTTCCCAAAACAGAGACAATTTTTTCTTCTGGCTTTACTGGTGAGCAACCAGACCCGGAACGGTTCTAGCGCCAAGCACTGTGACAGTGTCAAACCTGACCCTTTAAAGACGGTGTCACTGCAGCACCGTTGGCGTTAGTCTGCACAACATCCTCTTCAGACTGCTCCATAGCAAACACAACCACGACTGCTGCTTATGCTGCATATATTTAGACTTCACCAACTCAAAAGCTAACTATTTTACATTCCCTGCTTCTGTAAAGCCATTACTTGCTATTCCAGAGCTGAGATGGCAATTACATCTGGTGCAGATAATACTAACAAGTCAGCTTCTGCCTCAAAACCTCTGTTTTCCCAGCTGTCCGCATTCCAAATTCCCCATTTGGTATAATGATCAAGAAGAGCTAATAACTCCTCCCTTTAAGCAGTTTCGTTGTGCCAGAAACAAAATAAATTATCACCTCACTTACATCCTAACACAGAGCAATTTCTCCCAAGTCCTTCCTCCCGATTGTCACTCCTCTTCTCTCCCGTTCACCCCCTTGTTTGTATCTCTTTTCCTGCCAGTTCATCCATTCCAAACCAACCGCTTCTCTGCTTGGGATTCTCTGATATCACAACGTGGAGAATCTGGAAATCAAACTGATTTAGGAATTACCAGGGTGGTTTAAATCCACCTCATCCTGCTGGGTAGGATTTTTAAATCTCATAATAAAAATGTTATTCTCTCTAACTTACGCCTGGTGTCGACCCCGGAGAGGCAAAGGTGAGAAAAACCCTTGTTGACTGCAGCCCATGGGCAGCTCTGGATTCTGATCCCATGGGTCATTTAACTAATTAACAGATCCACCTTGTGTAGCTTCTCTCTCCACTTTCCTTTCTGTTCCCATTTTCTCTACAGTCTAACTTTCCTGTCTCCAATTTTATGAACCCGCCAAGCCTAACTCCAGAACTAGATTCAGGATTTGTATTTCTCTAATGATTACGACATGCAGAACCTGGGCTTTGTTTCAAATGTCCTGGTACTGGAAAAGTAATTAAAAAACTTATTTGAAAGAAAACAAACTCCAACACCTTGATTCAATAAACCAAAGATCTATATTAAAACACAAAGAAAATGACATTTGCTTAGAGTGGGCCTTAAACAAAGAAGTGACACAGTAGACAAAGCACTTCATGTATAACCTACGATGACGAACATTGTGACAGTGATGAAGTTCCACAGCATTGTCCACGTGTGAAACTGTCTAATTAATATTTGATGAGAAATATATTTGATAACTGGATAGACTCACAGTAATCAAACTATGATTGATCTATAAACAAACCACTGACAAAAAACATTCTCACATGATCTTTGCCTGCTTAAGCAAATTATGTCTAAATAAACAAGCAGTACACAGACCTAAGGAAAACGTTAACCTGTAAATTGCCTGTCTACCTCTTCTCTCCTTGAATATTGTTGAAATGGTAGGGCAGAATTTTGTCATGACTTGGGTCATAAATCATAAAAGAAAAAGAATATTTAACTGGAAGGCCAGGGATTCTGCTACAAAGAGTTTAATTCAACAGACTACAAATTTCTACTCTGAATGGTTTTACTTTCTCTAGGTACTTTTACTGGCTGGTGTACTGGAGGAGTTAAAAAAAGGAAAAAAAAAAAAAGGTATTGGAAAATTGAACTTAGATTCTCTCATGGCCAGACACACTAACAGGATGGTCATTTGCATGCACTAAAAGCATATTTAAACCTTTCTTGTTTCCCGAGATGATCAGAAAAAGAAATTCAGATGGACTTTGCATTTTGGAACAAGCACCTCCATGCAAGGCTCCCTCTCTTTTTTAGGATATCAGAAGCTGGTGCATTTCTTCCATCATTGTAGGAGCTAAAATACATTATTAAAACCTATAGTTCAGCTACAGTGTCGTAAATCACCACGGCTATCCAGGTTCTACATTTTAATTTCAATTATTCCGCTTGCCACCCCTGGCCTCTCACGCAGCACCAGGGAAGGAACATCTGCTGGTGACACTGCCACCGTGGGCTCCCACAGCCTGTCCCCGGCACCCCACCATCAGCTGCCACTGCAGGGAAGTCACCTATGATCACCACGGAGCCCACCCTTGCTCTGCTCGTCCTTTCTACAAGAAAGCTGCATGTAGAAACAAGCGGGACAAAGGCTTGCTGGTGGCACGCGTGGGGATCACCCACAGGAGCTAGGGGCTAGCTCGGCTGGCTGAGCTGCCATCCGCAACCGGGATGCACGGCCATCCCCGAGCCGAAGGGCGCCGGCGCTCGGCCTAGCCCTGAACTTTGGTGACGTGCAGGTTGGGAGGTAGCACACGTGGGAACAGGCACAAGCGTAACCACAGGCTGATACGCAGTGACACCAGTGTCATTTACATGTCACGTATACTTAGAAATCTCTCGTGGCAACTGAGAGTGATGAAATCCTGTTGTACAAGGTGTATTGCCTGTGACAACCGAAATTACAAGCAACATCGCCAAACCATGCTTTGAAAAGCTTCTGTAATTTAGATCTGATTGACAGATTTTTACAGAAAAGACATGCATTATTCTTACGGTACGAACATACAGGGTAGAAAACAAAGCCCTCGTTCTTCCAAACAGTCCAGGCCACGGTTTAACAAGGAAAATATATGTTGGTCACAGAGCGCAGGCAATCCTAACTTGTGTTGGTTTGCCGCCCACGCTTAGCTGAGTCATCCCAGTGGCCCTGCATGAGTAAACGCTTACCAACCTGAGGACTGCAATGAATTCCTCCCCAGTTCAGAGCTTAAATTCAACTTATTCTGAAACCAACAACTACGACAGCGTGGGAGAAAACAGGATGCCCACCCCTCTGCCTTTCATATAGCCAGGGAGATAAAGGAGGAAACCGATGTATGATGAAATGAGGTACGTTTCTCATTAAGAAAAGTGACAATAGCAACAGAGTTTTAAAAAGTCTATTAGAAACAAGACAGAGACTTGACCCAGATAATACTTAGCTAGTCCTGAACATGAAGACTCTTCTCAGCAGCAAGTTATAGACACCTAACTACACCCTAGTTTCTTTGGGGTAAGGGCCCGGGTGCCATCCACCTGCTCAGCGTCAAACTCCTGGGGCATCTTCAAGTCTAATGTACACTTATGTTTCACGCTGCCATGTGACCGGGAATAATTACCATGCTACGAAGGGTAAATTTCAGTGAATAGACGGTCTGGCTGAAATTGCTTTGGGGAGCCAAGTTTGATCAGGTAGAGTATGTTCAGAAGTCCTTTATTGGCTGCTTCCATGTCAGGTAGAGATGTTAGCATCTCTGCCCCACATCTTGCCGCTCGTCATTCCCTGTCTGCCAGCAGTTACCAGCTGACACTACCTGCAGCCCCAGCTGCTCACCTAATCACCCCAGACTCGTTTCAGTTAAAGATTGCCTGAGCAGAGACCTATTATTTAAGCTGCTGAAGACACCAGGTTTATTTTACAAGAACTATGTTAGGGCAACGGTGGCAGCAGTTCTGTCAGAGCGATCGTGACGTGCAGCTTGACGTGAGCCGGGGGCAATAAGCTTTTTGGCAGACACGAGCCCCGTCAGACACCGATGCACGAACATAGCCTTAGAGCTTGCTCAGACATCTCTGCGGTATTAATGACAATACCCAAAAATCACCCTGGTGGGACTGAGCATGCGTGAAAGCTCTAGTAAGTTAAAACAATAGCGGCAAAATTCTTCTTCCAAAAAGGAAAAAAAAAGGGAGCTCCAATACGGAGCATTATAGGAACAATGAATTTAAAATAGACTGGGCAAACTCCTGCTTTTAAGAACTCCTGTAATAAGTTGATGCCTCATCCTCAGTACTCCAAAATTATCAACTGCTTACGCTATCTACACTACAGAAATGACACACGGTGTCGTGCAGAAGTGAAGGAACTTGCAGGAGGCAACAACGGGTCATTTTCTGCTGTTGTTGGCTTGGGCTGGCAGAGCGCAGATAAAAGTTCAGACTGCTCAATAGCCCAGAACTCACTTAAAGAGTCAATTGAAGCCATGGCAGAAACATCATCACCTTCCGTGAACGCCGGGCAAACTGCACCGGCGCGGTTTGAAGTTGATTTCTCTTCCTTTCAAATAAAATAGCTCGTGAATTGATTAGAGGTAATAGAATTATTGGATGTTAGCAAGGAAGGGGATTTAAGGAAGATGTAATGACACCATCAAAGCTTTGTTGGGTTGCTTTTATTAGCCTGAATCAGCTTAGAGCAGTCCTGACACTAAGAGGTTAGAGGAAGTCTGTTACAGGCTTGCCTATGGGATGAATGCATAACAAAATCCTTTCGTAAGGGGGGAAAAAAAAGAAAAAAAAAAAAAAAGAAAAAAATCCCAGAGACACGCACCAAAAAAGAACGACAAGTACAGTACTTTAACAGGGAAAATTTCCTCAGAAAGGAAGCAAGCAATGAGGCTAGGAGAGGAATAAATGGTGTAGAAATGACAATCGCTCTTCAGTCAGGGCCCATGACTGCACTCACTGCTGATAAGATCCAGCATGTGTCAGTTGTCAAGTGTCTCTTGTCACACTTCAATGTGAACTTTACAGCGAAAGGGGGACAAGAGGCAGTGAAGGGGAAAATGGCACGGCTCAGAAGGACTTGTGCACTCAGTGTGAAGCCATTTCAATTTTATATTCCAAAGGACTTTGTAGGTGATCCCATGAATGCAATTATTCTCACCTAATAAAAGCAACATATGCTAAGACAATTAAAAGATTTTATTATACATCTATTCATTGTATTTAGTTTTAGACAGCAGATAAACCTAATTTGAAACAAGATGTTTGCAAGGCAGAAAGCAGAAATAATCGTGGTCTGTATCTATAAGAATATTAGTGATTCATTATATTCTTTATATAAAAAGGTGAATTAATAAAACCTTCCTCTACTAATGACAATTTCACCCAGCAAATGAACAACCTAATTACAAAGCTCTCATTAAAACAGCATAACTTTTGACTTACGGTGCCCAGTTTGGGTGAGTGTACATTTAAGTGACTTTATTACCCGTCAGGAATGTCTGTTTGCAGACATATTCCTCGCCTGACACAAAACTCACCCACTCACCCCTCCGCCAAGACATAACGGTTACCCCATCACAAACTAACTCCTCTGCTTTGGGTAGAGAGATATTATTGCCCTGGTGGTCGACAAGCTGAGTTTCTCTAGACTTGCGTTACTGAAAATAAACTTATCAGCTCCAGAAGACAAGACCGTCTGGTCTGTAGTTTGCAAAGTAAAGAAGATTTTGTGCTGTCAGACGAAACCAGGGCTTAGCGCTGCTTCAGAGCGAACTCAGCATCAGTGCTAATTTTGGAGAGCAAAGGAAATGCTTCTGAGTAGAGGATAAACTCTTGGGTGAAGTTTCCTAGCAGACCTGGAGTGGAAGCTCCGGTGCAGCCAGTCAGTGTCCAAGTGAGAAGTCATGGGTAATTATGGCAAGATTTGCATATGACCGCAGTGACTCCCCTTGTCGAGGCAAATGAAGGGTAAAAAAGGGACTCTGCTGCTGCGAGCCTACCAGAATATAGCAGAAATCTAACACTTCGTGCAAAACTTATATTATTATTGTGTCACCTAAAAAACTCATACATACAGCCAAGAGCAGGTGTGGATAGGTTCAATCCAGACCAGCCCCGCACAGCCAGGAGCACCAAAGGCAGATACTGCATGTGAAAAACATGATTGAGAACCTGCCCCTTGTTTCCTCTTGCCAAATGAGCAACGTTAGAAGACAGCCCCTCTACGATGCTCTACCTGAAACCGCAGTCATGGCACAAAGATAAACTGCAGATAAATTCCACATTCACAGAACGAAGTTTTGATCCTCTTAACAATCTTAAAACAAGGGAAACAGAGTCAAAATGACCAGTTGCAAACCAGTTAGCAGCAACCAAAATTTCAGCGTGGGGCTAACAAACCTTTCACGGCTGATAGCTGGCTCTCTAAATTCATGTGAGAAACACCGTGACAATCCACTAGCAGTGAAAACAAAAAGGAAAAGAAAAGGGCCTAGGGAACAAGAAGGTAAAAAAAGTATTAAAATGTGCGTTTCTTTGGTCTCCTATAGTGTCCTGAGTCAGGCACAAGTTTGATCTATATGGGGAAGCCCATCACTGGAGCATTGAGACGTTCTGTTTGTCCAGTTCTGGTAGAGTAGAAGGAAGCATCTATTCTGGGATGGCAGAAGAGAAGTAGATTTAAGGAGCCTGCTGCACTGTGCGAGGAATAAGCCAGTTCCTGGCACCTCTCCCATGGATTCTGGACAATTGCATTAAAGCATTTCCACTCTACCTGCTCATCGCACGCCTCGCAGTTGCGACTGCAACGACACGAGTGAGTTTTCTGGAATGAAATTAAGCAGGACCCACTTGAATCTCTGCCACAATGACTGTTCTTTGTTTGAGCTACTTTCTTTTCCTTTGGGTGAGGGTAGAACAAGAAGTATCAGTATCAGTCAGCTACAGTAGGTGCTCCAGCTGGGGTACTGATATTGATACTAGCTACTGTAACTGAGACTTGCTGTTGAAGAGAAAAATGGATTGAGATTAAAAATTCTTAAGTCCTTAAAATAATGCCTCCTCGCTAATGGAGCCACAGTACAATTTAATTGTACAGCACCATGCATATGAATCCACCACAGGAATCTTCTCTGAGCTGGTCGGTGTTCCCACATGGAGATACCGGTAAGCTCAGCTTTATACCACGCAAGTCGGTTCTTTCGACTTGCCTTCAGCAAGAATGAGAACTGATAAAACACAGAGTCAGGAGAGGGCCCTGACTTGGGAAGTATGAGATGAAAGTTTCATCTTGAGAAAAGTACCATAATTGCTGAGTGCAGGTTTATAAATACTATTTGACTAATGATTTAGAACAGCGAAGCAAATGGAAAGTGTACCTAAACCTGACAATCATCAGCTATTTTCCCATCGGTACTTGAATACCTGTGAAGCGAAAATATCACCAAAGATCTGGCTATCATGAACCATGACTCATTAATAATACAGATATTCATCAGCATCCTGTCACAGATACTCTTAAAAAATAACTGTGAATCCCATGTAGCATAGATCCTTTGCCTGGCTGCTGGTATTGAAAAGTTTATCCTAATTAAACTTTGGACTATGGTACAAGGCAGGAACTCGCTGTTTTACCTTCCTGTCCCACAGAGCAACTCCAAGGGATCCCACTAAACGAAGCCCACCTTTCTTTACTCTAAGGGCCTTTAAAGAGTACCAAAAGCCAGATTTTCTTCAAAGGTTGTAAACGCTTCTTTTTGGAAGCATCTCAAGTGTACACATTGAACTTTAAATTATTTGTTTTAATCTTCTTGATGCTGGCAGACTTTTTTTTCTCTTTTATTAAAGCCACAGTCCTCTACCCTCCTCCCTTGCGGGAAGGATTTCTTTATTAAAACCTGCATCATTATTCCCTTATCCTCCCTCCCCTGCTCCCCATCAGCTCATGGGCCTCTGCACTTCCTTTAAAAATAAAAATGTGCACACGGGTACAAAAGCTTGACGCAGAACCTAATGTGGATCATGCCTTAAAGGAAGCAAAAAAACTCTGTGCAAACTGACTTTACACTGTGAGCGTGTGACAAAAAAGCAGAGTCTGGTATCAATGTTCCACCTAGGTCTTTGTTTGAATATACAGATTTGGAAAGGAAACATATGGATCTCTCATTATTTATATGTCCAAAAGCTCTTTTTTCACTTGGCACCTCTTTATGATTATAAAGTGGATATGTGATGCGCAATGATATTTATTAAGAGGGCGTACTGCTAGTGTTTAGATTTAGTCCTATAGCTGTTGTATGCAGCAACATAGCATCTTAAGCATCTTAAACAATTGAAATGTATACCACACAGCCCATCAACAAACGAGCAGCTTGGTGCATTATAGCACGCACGGATTATAAAAGTATACAGGCATTTGATTTCCAAATGCTGCATTTATTGCTGGAAAACTCAGGAACATTGCACAATGCCACTGTGTTTTTGGTATGGCTATATCATCTGAGTGCAAAGCAACTATTTATAATCTAGCACAACCACAAATTTTCAAGTAGCACGTTAATACATGATCACCGTGTACTGGGGGGTGGCGGGAAGGCAACAATGACAGGCTTTTGGCATTTTGGTTTGGATGTTTTGGGTTTTTTCTTGCCACGGTGCTCTGCAAAAGCTTAATGTTCTTTGGGGGGGGGGAGAGGGGAGGGAAGAAGAAAAAAAAAAAATTACCTGGATCTTGATGTTGGAAAGGTGCCAAGCCCATCTGAGGTCCAAATCTATACATACATAAAAATGCAGGAAGCAGTCTTAAAAGGAAATGCTAATTAGCTTCCTGGGATTTCAAATTTTAAAAGCTTCTGTGATTGAATTTATTTTAGCAATTCTTTCTTTAAGGAATGTGAAAATTGGCCCTACAGTTGAGACTTCAAACAAAACAGGATGAAGAAGCAAAATCCCCTATAATATTGCTTATTGCACTCAATGTGATTATAGTCATACATTGAGGACTGATCGATAAAAGAGAATTATACATCAGTATAATGACTATAAAAGTAAAATGACTTCTGGTCAACTTTATCAAAATACTTAGAAAAGCTGGAAGAGTATTAGCAATATTAAATACCGAACAGCCAGCAGTTTGAATACAGGGACAGAAATGGGCTCTCGGTGGCAAGAGTGCTGCAATTTTTACATTGGATGACGCATAAATTAAAATCTTCTGCATTATTAACAACAGTGAACACGTCCTTTGGGGCATGGATAGTAATGAAAGTTCACATTTGAATTAAAGCATGGATGCTGCTGAACAGAGACAAAAAACTAAGGCAGAAAAACACAGAACATTTATGAAGGACAAGGTAAGGCAAACACACTACTAATTTGTGAAGGAGTAAATCAGGAGTTTGCAACACTGCTATAGTCTCATCCGTACGAATTTCCCACCTACAAGACCTAGCTCTGAACAAGTTTAGTTTTAACATCCTCACATTATGCCGAACTGTCAGTAACGCACCCGGTAAGCCCTGGGTGCAGGACCCAGCCCCTTCAGCAATGCACCCAGCGAACCCTCAGGTATCCAGAACCAGGCGCTTAAAAGTTGGCCACGTGCAGAGGAGCCTCGATAAATTCAGGCATCTGTGGGTTCATCTTTTAATCACTTCTTAACGGCACCTTTAGCTCTCTCCAGCTCTCCAGGAGAGAAGTTTTTCCATCTCCCTGGAGTCAGCCAGCTTGTTAAAAGCAAACAGCAAGAGCACAAATGCAGGACAAAAGCGTATGTACTGCAGATCGGTTTTCAAGCTGCTACGATATCAATTTAATATTCCAGGAACCACTGGGCTTCATAGTTCAGTGCATGGGACATCACATATATTAAAATTTCAACTATCTAAAACTCTTCGGGATGTTCAACCAGGCCAGCGGCAACACGCAAACTGCCCGACAGACTCTCACCTTGCCCTGATTATGAAAATTACACGTTTTGCCATGCTAATGCAGAAGGGCTGCTTTCAGCTAGGGGCTCAGAAACACCAGCTTTAAACACTTTAATTCTGAATGCAGGTCTTGTCTTATAGAGGTGACAAATGCCAGTTACAATTGTGCATTTTTGGATTTTGGAGCGGAGCAAAGTCGGTTTGCTTCCTTGAATCTTCAAGAGGGCATGAAATAGCCAAACCGCTCAACAACAGAGAAAGGGGTCCAGCCCGACGAGGGCGGACGAGACTCGTGCCAAGGGCATGGCCAGGGCCACCAACCGTGTCCCTATTTACCCTCTCTCTTACCCCAGGATGCATCAAGGGACTTCAGGGGATCATAGGTGCTTCTGAGCTGGCGACGGCAAGACAGGGCATGGCTGGGAATAACATACACCAGCCAGAAATTCACTGAGCTTATGTTAAAATGAGTTAATGGGGTGTAGAGTCAACTGAAAGCATTTTTGTGAGGGGTTACAGGAGACTCGGGGCTAAGGGGAATGAAGTATCTGTACCCAATGGGACCACGTAAGTGCAAGGCTTCAGAGCTGCGTCTCGATAGCTCCCCCAGGGAATGAGGAGGAATTAAAAGTGCCTTGTTTATTCCACTGAACACGAAAGCCCTGAAGAGGGACCGAATGAATCTCCCCGGTGGGAAAATCTGCCTAAAGGAACAATTTAGCCCTGAAAAAGTATAAATTAATAAAAAATTAGTGCCCTCTGATTGTTTTGCCTGATGATAGCCAAGCAGTTGGTGGAGGCTTTAAAAGATGGGGCTGTGCAAATATTAGGAATTTCCAAATTAAATATTTAGGCATTAATATTTTTACTGAAGTCAGGCGTAGGGAGAATTTTTAAGAATAAAATTCAGAGAAACATAAAAATTGAGGAGACAGGCTTACATTTAGAAAACATTTAGAGAAATATAGTCTGAGATTACCTTTGCATTTGAAACACCGCATGTGACATTTAAAGGATTTTCCAAAAATTAAGCAACACGTAAGATCAGGCTTCCTCATCAGCCTTCCTGTGTGAACTGCAATCAGTTTCTTAGAAGTTAGCCTACCGTAGTTTATTCTTGATTTCTGACATGTGCCTCTTTATCTTAAGGTATGTTTAAACTTGTGTTCTCAATAAAGGAGGTCGAGATAGGAATATAGCTTAACCTCTGGGTTGTTCCAACATTTGGCTGGTTTTTAAAGCTAGTATTTGTTGCCATGAAGCAGCCTTTTGAAAGATGATCACTGTACCTGAAATGCGGATAGTTATAAAAATGGCATTAATTTGCTTAGACCGGGAGATTTTCACAGGAGAGCAACTAGCAGAAAACATTATGAAAATGTCCAAGAGGACTGGTAATTGAGTTGATTAGTATGACCTTGGTTATGAAGGTAATAGAAGAGTGAACGGTGCTTAGACTGAGTTATAACCCTGCTACCTTGCTGGGAGATGTAGTGAGGTATGTAATTTGTTCAGGGTGAATCCGAGCAGCCTCGCCTCTCCCTGACAGGGTAATACACCCTGACCAGCAGAGCTTGGCCGGCCACTTCTCCTACCCCACCAGAGTAAACAGTGCAGGGTCAGGCGAGGGATGATGAACTGTGAGCTTCCCTCGGTTCAATATGGTAATTTTCTGCTGGCAGACACTTTCCGTTAAAGCTTTCTTTTAAAATTAGGCAAATTAAAAATCATTTTAGAGAACTTTAAGACTGGAAACTTCCCAGTTTCAGAGCAGAGGATCTACATCCCTTTGAATTCAACTCCAGACGGAACGTATCTCGATTTACCCACCCACCCCAACGCACAGTTCTGGTGTTGCTTTTTAACCCATCACGTTTCAACCCTGCAATAACTCCAGAAAGGCTGTAAAAAAAGTCAAGGTTTGTGTCGCAGAACGGGGGCTTCTTTTGTTCAGAAACGGATTCAGCTACAGACCTGAATGCACGAGCGCTTTGATTGCCTTTCTTTCGTTAGACTAGCTGCGATTATTTAAGATATTTTAGGTGGCCTCCCTCTACAGGGAAAAAAGGCACTCGAAACAATTAGACAAAGAAGGTGAGGAAACACAATTCTGATTGCTATACTTTGTATTCACGTCCCTGCCAGTAACCTGGATGTGATATCAATTATCTATCAGGCATCTCCAGAGCATGTGCTTTGAGAAAACAGTAGTCACAGAAAGGAATTTAAAAAGTTCTGCGCATCATCTTTAAATCCTAAACATCAGAACATATATTTTTTTAAAATCAAGGAACGCACCAAAAGCAATGCCTTCAAAGTCAGCATAATTTCAATATTACCCCTTTCCTTCCATCCCTGACGAGCTGTCTTGCTATTTTATTGCAAGTTTCACAAACGAATAACTGGCCAAGGTTCCCTAGAAGGAAAATGCCTACATAAAAGATTCAATTAAATTAAAATTACTCAGTTCAGTCTGTGTGTGTCCAACGCAAACTCTGCTTTCCTAGGAAACCAGGCACAGATATTCAGCTAAAAATTGCCACACATTAGACACGTAATTTCAGACCATATTCCCCTACAAAGTACAAATCAGCGCTCTTTTGGTTTCATAGCTATCAGGATGCCATCATATTCTTTTTCTGAGTTAATCTGAGAGGATGAAAGGAGGCACTTAGGAAATAATTTTGCATTTTCTTTTAAAAATTAAAAATCTTTCATTTCTTCTCATTTATTTAAGTACCACAGAGAAATGGGGTTAGAAACGGATTTAGAAAATAATCCAAGACATCTAAAGAAAACTGTAATCTCAATAACATTCCAAATATAATCATTTCAGGGCAGAGGAGCAAAAGCAGTCTCTGTGTGTCCATGTATTTTAGAGACTTGCAGGAATACAAGGCTTTTGGAAATCAGGTGTTATCTATTCGGCTCTCATTTCAGAGCTTAAAGCAAACTGAATATTTAATTCTAAGTATAAACTAATGACCTGATCCCGAATCATGCAGCATGAAGACAGATTACTGTTGACATGCAGAGTCCCAGTGAAATCCCTGGGACATTGTGCGAGCAGAGCTGTCCGCCTGCGTGCTACACAACGCTCCAAACAGGAATGCTGAAACGGAGTTTGGGATATTAATTCACAGTCACCATATTTAACACCGCGTTTTTAATAGCATTCCTCCTGTTGTTTTGAAGGTCAGCGGATCTAGAGGAAATTTCCCACGCTCAAAACAATGTGCACAGTATTGAAGTAATAACGGACTTTCATTTTAAAGTTCTGCTGTTGAAAGTTTGTATCTCAAAGCAACATAAAAACAACTCCAGCCAAGCCTTGAGCTGTTTGTAAAAGTTTGCGAGTGACAAGCAGGACAGATTTACTTGTGTTTTACCAGTACTTAGCTGATGCTAATTATCCCACTGCGAACTTTGGATGAAATCCTCGTTCCCGCTGAACTGATGGGAGTTCTGCCACTGACTCCAATAGCACCGGGAGTTCACCCTCTGGCTTAGGCTCCCTGCCACAGCCTAACACTTTCTGCATAATGAGGCCCATAAAGTTTATCTTGAAAGCCAAAAAAATATTAGGCCAACTTGTAATCACTCCGATTCTCCTCTTTTCTGAGGGACAGCTTGTTTTAGTCAACACTGCAGTCTCCCTGCTCGGTACCGCCAATGGAAGCTGCTCAGCCATCCTTCAGGGAGCTCAGCTGGAGAGAGCGTCCTCCGCGCAGCTTCAGCTGGCGTATTTAGTCAGCGCTGACGGTAATTTATTAGTATGCACTACCCAAATTCAAAGACTTTCCAAGGAAGTTTGACTGCAGTGGTAGCATTCTGATTTATGAAGCTTGGTTATCATTTTTAAACCCCAGCCCTATCCCCAGCCTGACTCGACTGACAATGACATATATACCCACTGTGTTTGTCGAGCCTCGCAGGCTGACTTCTCATCTCCACGGCAGCTCTTCCCCATGCTGGGACCAGTTACACCCCATTCCCCCACAGGTGGGTCAACTGGGCACTTTGAGACCTGTCTGTAACTGGCTCCAGCCATGGGTATATGTGCAAACCTCTGCCCGTAAGCAATTCATTCCAAAAAAACCCGAATCTGGTTTTACAAAACCAGCTCTGTGTAATTGAAGCTCGCACTGCAGCCACTACTGCAGAGTTAGAGATTTCCAGACAAATGAGGCTTGCAAAAATAAAAAAATAAAAAAAAAAGAAATCCAATACCAGGCACATGACTATATATGTGTACTTGCATGCCAACATGGATATTTGTTTGCTACTTCTAAATACGGACGTTAAATGCTCCCTCTCCCTCTACACTATGGCATCAAATTTTCGATAAACCACTTCAGAACATATTTGAACATGCTTGCTTAATAGGAGCAAAATGTCACACAACCAAAACATCCTTCCCAGGTGGAGAGAGAACGTTCCCCATTACGAACACACAGCAAACGCAACTAGAGGAGGTATAGGCGGTTACAGAGATCTAAGCAACGGAAACATGTCTGTCTAGAGTCCAAAAGAATTACATTAAAGATGCTCAAGTGTCATTTTAAGAGTCTGTATCTTGACATCAAGCAGCCAAAGATGCTTTCATGGTCTTTCTTCAAACCAGAAGGCAGAAATACAAGTAGGGATTTTCTTTTATGCTCAGCAAGATAAAAACTGAGTATAAACACTGGAGTATTTATTCTCACAGCAATCCCATGAAATACACTGTTATTCCCATTTTACAGATGAGGAACTGAGTCACGGACAGACTATCTGGCTCACGGTTTTAAAGGTGGTTTAAAAAAATAAGCTGAGGTCGCTGGGTCCACATCCAGTGTTTGAGCCACAAAACCAGCATTCATCCTTCGTAATAAGGTCAACTTTTCATTCAATAACTATGAAGGTGCTGAAGGAATTCAGTAAATCCTTCTTCTGTAAAAGCTGCTAAAAGCTACATGACATTAAGTTGAAAACTAGTAAACCTGAGCTCTAGTAACATATCCACTCAAGCCGGCTCCAAAGAAAATGTGGGAAAGAGGTGTTTCATAGCCGAGGCAAGAAAGAGAAAAGCAGAATGTCTTTGCAAATGATTTTGTTTGTGTGAGCAACGTGCTTTTGCTGAAAGAGTGGTGTGTGCAAAAAGGGTATATTTTTGGTATGTCAGCTTCAATTACCAGCAATCTAAGAGTGAAAAGCGACAGCCTTGTCCCAACAACCTCCTCCAAAGGAGATGCCCATCAGCCGAAAGCCCTGCTCCCCGGTGTGACCTTTCTTGCTTTATGACTGGGCATACAGGCACAGAGACATTTTATTTAAACTTGTTTTGAAAAAACTGCCTGTTAGATGTTGATTTCCAGCAGCCACTGCCCTCTGAAAAGAATATTCATGGCCAGTGTTTCACTTGGAATGCTAACAGGATCGGTTGGAACCCCCCTACATTCCGTATCTCTGACTTGTTTCATACATATTCATGGCCATTTACATCATTTTACAGAAAAAATGTTTATGAGTGAGGATGCGCAATGTACTGACTGTTGCCGGGTTTATTCCTAACCTGCATGTTAGAGAAGAAAGTAGCAAATGGTCCCAGCAGGCAAGCTGGCTCCTAAAAGAGGCGACACGGGAACAAATCGCAGAGCCCGGAGCCCATCGCGCTGCCAGACAAAGCGGTTTCGGCACAAGTTTCAACGTTCTACCTAACAATTTTTATCAGGCAGCTATTAAAAGCACTTCACAGCCTGCTCATCTCCTCGCTGTTTTGTTTTCTCTATTTAAACAAAAATTACAGTCTCTCATTTCACTCGTGGGGCTGAAGGGCCCCGTAATCCACGGTCTCCTTGGCTCTGTCACCGTGCTTGCTGACCCTACAGTGAGCAGGCTCTGACCACCAAATGCGAGCAGAATAAATTATCGCTGACACTCCAATATTTAATTATGCAGCTGTCAGAGCGGCCCTTTCGAAATTCATTTTAATAAAGTGGGAACTTTTTCCTTTCAAGGTTAGAGTCAGGGGAGTCACCTTCTGTGTCAGGCTGAGGTCTCCACCATGAGCTTTGCATTCTTCCCCGAGAAGCCTGTCACTTGGCCTGATAGAAGGACCAGATAACGGCACCGATGTCTATTGGCCTCCCCCGCCCTGCCTGAATGAACATCCTTCATTTATACCCACAATAATGAGGACCTCAAAGTCAGACAGGCAGCCACAAGGGCAGCTCGTCAGGAAAAAAAAAAAAGGCTTCTTATTATAAAATTCACTCGATGTTATAGCTGCAATCTAAAAGCAATCATGTTCATCTCACCGTTTTAACTGGTTAACCAGAAATATTTAACATGTTAAAAAATGTGAATGGAAACCAAATGTACGAAGCCCCAGCAGCCTGTATTTATCCACACTGAACTCAGACACCTAGAGGAATATTGCTTTGTATTTTGCTATGAGCGGACTATCTAACCGGATCTTTTTGCCAAATATTTAGATAATAAAGCTATACAGTGAAACTCTTCATAAAAATGTACTGTATAATACATAATGTACACATACCCCAATGTATACACTATATTGATCATACGTGCTTTCTAAGATACTTAAAGGAAAAGCTGCTCCATGTATACCTAGCTATGCATATACACAGCACACACACAAACATAGCCTAGTAAGACGTACACGAAACAACTCTGGGTAATGAAGTGCTGGTCAGAAAAAACCTTGCTTTCATGAAAACAGAGACTATTTTAAAACGTGGCCATCTCTCAATTGAATCTTCATATTTGCAGATCCCCGCTTTCTAAACTTTTGATTTTTTTAGTGTGAAGCTGGGAGGAAAATAGACACGAGTTTACCACAAACAGCCCAAAAATATACGAGCAAAAATGTACTTGACCAAAAGAAGAAGAAAAACAAGCCAAAAAAATAACCTACATCTATTCCAAATCTTCTTGTTTCTATGTGACAACACTTCTAATTTCCAAGTAACAATGTTAATAACAACTTTGACTTACAAGCTATATTTCTTCCCCAGGTTCCTATGGTGCTATATGGAGATTTAGCTATGCAACATTTTCCCAAGTATGATTATACATCTTTTACAAACACAGAAGCAAAAAACACATAAATTGTGTGTGGGCTGGGAATTAAAGCTCTTAGGGAAGCCCTGCATCTCCCAGTTTAAATCAAAAGAAGTTTTGCTAATGAGAAAGAAGTTAATGGGATACCATCCCACATCCCATAGGTGCTAAGTGACCTATCCCAAGACACAAAGTGTCCCAGGAAAAGAAATTAAAGCTTTTGCAAAAATGTTTCTGACTTAATTTGATCCACAGTGAAGTCACAGCCAAGAGAGAACAATATGACTCACTAGTACAAAATGTTTTATTTTCTGGATTCATTAGTACTAATGAAGAACAGGTGTGAGGTACCAGGGGAGATGCTGCGCATAGCAGTTCTCCGGCACATTCCCCTGCCCAAGTTGTGCCTCAACATTTGGTCTTTCGCACTTTCCCTGCAAGGGGGTGCACTTTGTATCTTCCAAGTAGCGCACAAATAAATCACTATCAGCAAAGCTAGCAGAAAAAAGTACATAGTGCAAAGAAAAGGGGTAAGAGTTCAATCCCAAATTTGCCGGGTTGTGCTACAGAATGTCCCATATAAAAAATGAAATGGAAATAGCTCACTCACTGGCTGTTTTCAATGTGAAATCAGAACTTCCCATCAAAACTGAGACTTTTTACCATTGTTTCCTTCCCATTCACTTGTTTGTCTCATATCCACCTAAAATTGCTAATAACATACATCAGGGCTTATCTCATCCAATGTTAGGTACCTAAACAAGAACCTTTGCGTAAATGTGGTCGCTCTTGTCTTCCTTTTGCCAGTGGAGTTATCTGATACCTCCAGAGGCTGAGGTAGAAGTTAATTGAGTTGAGTGACCCTCTGGTGGTACCCACCACACTGGATCTGTATAGAAAACCAAGGGTGACATCTTGTATCTTAGGAACCTTGATTAAGCAGTCTGAGTCTGAGTCTTGGACAGTTATTTATTAGCTGCACGTGAAGTACATAGCCACAGGGGCCCTGCTTCCAAGTGGTCTACGCACGTTTCTGTATTATAAATAATAATAGTAACTGCCAGTCTTTTTTTTTTTTTTTTTTTTTTTTAATTTTTTTTATATTTTTTT